>CAUYLG010064375.1:0-74331 GCA_963573385.1 Cacajao melanocephalus | reverse complement strand
AGAATCTCTGGGACACAGCTAAAGTAGTGTTAACAGGAAAATTTATAGTACTAAATGCCCACATAAAAAAGTGAAAAAAAATCTACAATCAATACCCTAACAACACAGTCAAAAGAACTAGAGAAGTAAGAGCAAACAAATTCAAAAACTAGCAGAAGACAAGAAATAACTAAGATCAGAGCAGAACTGAAGGAGATAGAGACATGAAAAACCCTTCAAAAAATCAACAAATCCAGGAGTTGATTTTTGAAAAGATTAACAAAATAGATAAACTGCTAGGCAGACTATTAAAGAAGAGAGAAGAATCAAATTGGCACAATAAAAAATGATAAATGATATCACCACTGATACCACAGAAATACAAACTACCATCAGAGAACACTGTAAACACCTCTATGCAAATAAACTAGAAAATCTAGAAGAAATGGATAAATTCCTGGACACATACACTCTCCTAAGACTAAACCAGGAAGAAGTCGAATCCCTGAATAGAACAATAACAAGTTCTGAAATTGAGGCAGTAATTAATAGCCTACCAACCAAAAAAAGCCCAGAACCATAGGAAATCACAGCTAAATTCTATCAGAGGTACAAAGAGGAGTTGGTATCATTCCTTCTGAAACTATTCCAAACAATAGCAAAAGGGAGACTCCTCCCTAAGTCATTTTATGGGGCGAGCATCATCCTGATACCAAAATCTGGCAGAGATATCACAAAAAAGAAAATTTCAGGCCAATATCTCTGATGGACATCAATGCAAAAATCCTCAACAAAATATGGGCAAACTAAATCAGGCAGCATATAAATAGCTTATCCATCACGATCAAGTTGGCTTTACCCCCGAGATGCAAGCCTGGTTTAACATACACAAATCAATAAACGTAATCTATCACATAAACAGAACCAATGACAAAAACCACATGATTATCTCGATAGATGCAGAAAAGGCTTTGATAAAATTCAACACCCCTCCATGCTAAAAACACTCAAAAACCTGGGTACTGATGGAACACATCTCAAAATAATAAGAGCTACTAATGACAAATCCATAGCAAACATCATACTGAATGGGCAAAAGCTGGAAGCATTCCTTTTGAAAACTGGCACAAGACAAGGATGCCCTCTTTCACCACTCCTATCAACATAGTATTGGAAGTTCTGGCCTAGGAAATCAGGCAAGAGAAAGAAATAAAGAGTATTCAAATACTAAGAGAGAAAGTCAAATTGTCTCTGTTTGTAGATGACACATTTGCATATTTAGAAAACCCATTCATCTTAACCCCTAAACTCCTCAAACTGATAAGCAACTTCAGCAAAATCTCAGGATACAAAATCAATGTGCAAAAAATCACAAGCTTTCCTATACACCAATAATAGACAGCCAAATCATGAGTGAACTCCCAGTCACAATTGCTACAAAGAAAATAAAATACCTAGGAATACAACTTACAAGGGCCATGAAGGACCTCTTCAAGGAGACCTACAAACCACTGCTCAAGGAAATAGGAGAGGACAAAAACAACTGTAAAAACATTCCATGCTCGTGGATAGGAAGAATCAATATTGTGAAAATGGCCACACCGCCCAAAGTAATTTATAGATTCAATGCTATTTCCATCACGCTACCACTGAATTTCTTCACAGAATTAGAAAAAACTACTTTAAATTTCATATGGAACAAAAAAGAAGCCCATATAGCCAAGACAATCCTAAACAGAGAGAACAAAGCTGGAGGCATCACACTACCTGACTTCAAACTATACTACAAGGCTACAGTAACAAAAACAGCATGGTACTGGTACCAAAACAGAGATATAGACAAATGGAACAGAACAGAGGCCTCAGAAATAATGCCACACATCTACAGCCATATGATCTTTGACAGACCTGACAAAAACAAGCAATAGGGGGAGGATTCCCTATTCAATAAACGATGTTGGGAAAACTGGCTAGCCATATGCAGAAAACTGAAACTGGACCCCTTCCTTACACATTACACAAAAATTAACTCAACTGGATTAAAGACTTAAATGTAAGACCTAAAACCATAAAAACCCTAGAAGAAAACCTAGGCAATACAATTCAGGACAAAGGCATGGACAAAGACTTCATGATTAAGACACCAAAAGCAATGGCATCAAAAGCCAAAATTGACAAATGGAATCTAATTAAACTAAAGAACTTCTGCACAGCAAAAGAAACTATCATCAGAGTGAACAGGCAACCTACAGAATGAGAGAAAATTTTTGCAATCCATCCTTCTGACAAAGGCCTAATATCTAGAATCTACAAGAAACTTAAACAAATTTACAAGAAAAAAAAAATCAAAAAGTGGGTGAAAAGTATGAACAGACACTTCTCAAAAGAAGACATTTATGGGGCCATCAAACATGTGAAAAAAAAAGCTCATCATCACTGGTCATTAGAGAAATGCAAATCAACACCACAATGAGATACCATCTCACACCAGTTAGAATGATGATCATTGAAAAGTCAGGAAACAACAGATGCTGGAGAGGATGTGGAGAAATAGGAATGCTTTTACATTGTTAGTGTGAGTGTAAATTAGTTCAACCATTATGAAAGACAGTGTGGCGATTCCTCAAGGATCTAGAACTAGAAACACCATTTGATCCAGTAATCCCATTACCAGGTATATACCCAAAGGATTGTAAATCATTCTACTATAAACACACACACACACACACACGTTTATTGCAATATTATTCATAATAGCAAAGACTTGAAACTAATCCAAATGCCTATCAATGACAGACTGGATAAAGAAGATGTGGCACATTTACACCATGAAATACTATGCAGCCATAAAAAGGAATGAGTTCATGTTCTTTGCAGGGACATGGATGAAGCTGGAAACCATCATTCTTAGCAAAGTAACACAAGAACAGAAAACCAAACACCACGTATTCTCACTCATAAGTGGGATTTAACCAATGAGAACACATGGACACAGGGAGGGGAACATCACCACCGGTGCTTGTCGGTGGTGGAGTGGGGAAGGGAGGGAGAGCATTAGAACAAATACCTAATGCATTCAGGGCTTAAAACCTAGATGACAGGTTGATGGATGCAGCAAACCACCATGGCACATGTATATCTATATAACAAACCTGCACATTTTGCACATGTATCCTAGAACTTAAAGAATAATAATAAACTCGTTAAAAATCATACTGCTAAGGAGGAAAAAAAATGTGAGTTTTGTGAGTGTCCACAGAAACATTTAATCCCATCATCGTAAGGTTATGTAAGAGTTCAGGGGTCATGACCAAAGGGAAGCCAAGAGGTTTCTGGGAGTAAAGGTTCTTGCCATAGAGGGCCTTTTCTGGACCTGCCTCTAGAAGTCAGGAAAAACTAACCTACATAGCCAGACAAGAATTGAAGGCCAAAAGTGTAGATGAGTCTGTTTAGTGATGGTTTAAAAATCATGTATTGAGCTGTTATATACGAAAATTTCTGACATTCCCAATAATTAAAATTGTGAACAGGAAAAGAAATGAATACCTGTATCTTCACTTTATTAATAATATAAACATGAAAGAAATATAATTTGCATACTTAAGAATAAAGATCTGTTTAAAATTGGCACCAATAAAAAAATAAAAGCTTTTAAAGAGGGAAAAAGTCAACCTAATTCCACTTAGAAATGCTGGGTTTCAATCTATTGATTAGGCAAAAAATATATTGAAAGCAATTTAAAATTAGTGAGCAAATTTCTGAGAATGAAATTTGCATCTACTTCTAAAGTCTTACTGTTTAAAATTATATTTAAGCATAATTTCCCCAAAATCAATGAATTATGGTTCTGGCTAAAGATAGTATCTTACCTCTTTCAATATTTTCAAAATCTTGCAATTATATCTGAAATTAAATGATTTATTTAATTATGTTATAAATCCACTATCAAAATTACTTACCGATTATGTGTTATTATGCTAGATGCTGGGTTAATAAAAATGTTATTCAGACATAATTCTTCAGTCTCAATTATCTCAGCATTTAATGGAAGTGAGAGTCACATACACAATAGACTATAACAATACACAAACTGCAATTATTTGTCTCAATAAACCTATAAAGTTTTATTCAACCAAAAAAGACTACTTTAATATTGTCCCCATAGTACTCTTTGAAAAATCAAAGTATTTTATTCTATTATCTCCCATAAATACAAAGGCAAAATGACCTTTAGTCTTGAGACATAAGATAGCTACTATTTGATGCACTATAAGATGTCAGATGTAACTATTGTACTAGAATAATTGAGTGAAGTAATTGTAGAGAAATCCTCTGGACAGGAAAAGAACAAGAGGGAAACAGTAAATGCCTAGAGAAAATGGAGGAGAGAAGATAAATCCTATGGGGGACAAAATAAAAATAAAGAGGAAATAAACTTCATATATACTACCCAGGTTTGCTTAAATGCAGCTTTTGATTTCAAGGAATATAATTTGAATAATCTGCCAACTGAATCTAGTTTCTATTTCAGTTGTTTTAAAATTATTGATAAAAACTTTCTAACTGGGTGCAGTGGCTCACACATGTAATCCCAGAACTTTGGGAGGCTGACGTGGTAGATCACTTGAGGTCAGGAGTTTGAGACCAACCTGGCCAACACGGCAAAACCCCGGCTCTACTAAAAATACAAAACTTATCCAGGTGTGGTGGCAAGTGCCTGTAGTCCCAGCTACTCAGGAGGCTGAGGCAGGAGAATCCCTTGAACCAGAGGCGGAGGTTACAGTGAGCAGAGATCGTGTCATTGCACTTTGGCCTAAGTAACAGAGTGAGTGACACTTGGCCTCAAAATATATATATATATGTTATATATTTCCTAAATTTTTAGGAATTTAAAATTTTTTTCTATTTCTAAATATTAACTTTTATAAAATGCATGTTACTATATATAGACAGGGACACTTAAAAATATTACTCTCAAAGAGAAAAAACAATCTACTTACAATTATCTGACATATTGGAAGAGAAATATTCCAAAAGACTTAAAATACTTGTTTCCATTAATTCTGGCTGTACTGATTTGCCCAGGTGTAAAATATATTTTCGGGAACTTTTACAGTGACAGAAACCGATTAAAGCAGTTTTTCGCAAATCAGAAGTGGCCGCATACAAGCAGATTTCTGCAAGAATTACTGTATATATGTAGACTACATTCCAGGCCCAGGAAAAATCTTCTACCTTACAACTTTCTTCCTGAAATAAGAAAATAGATATTTGATCATCAAAGTATGTCTTTGCATATTAATAACTATATAGTGTACTTATAATAAGTATCTTCAAACTTTATGGGGTTATTAAAAGACCATAATAAAATAACATTTCTAAATGTGTTCATTCAAAAACAGGTTTGCCATGAGTACATTGCATAAAATACAGTTCAAAGAATAAAAAATATAAATAGCTAATAATTATATAAATAACAACTTTGCAATTTACTTAGCAGTTAATGGAATGTAAATTAATCCCAATGAGATACTATTTCCCATATTACATTCAAAAGGAATCTTTTTGATATACAGCTCAATTCTAGGTGTGACAATTTCATTTATTGTTCACAGGCATGCAAGAAAGTTATTAATATATCTTATGGAAAGTAATTTGGACATCTGTCCTAAAAACTTGGCAAGAAACTTCATAGTCTTTCACTTGGTAATTTAATGTTATTAGCCTACTCTAAAGAAACAGAAGTGTACATAGAGATTTTATGTATGATAATAACAATTCAATATTACTTCTAATTAACTGTGAACAATTAGAAACAAATTTAATAATCAACAATACAGAAATGTTTCCATAAGTTATCTTACCCCAACCAAAATACAAATTTTAATATTATGTAATAAAAATGAAAAATGTTTATGATAAATGGTTAAGGTGAATTTGCTTTTACATTTAATTAAAATTATTATTACAGAGTTATACACATTATATGCCCTAATATGATATACAATTTAAATAGTGGCAAAAATAAAATCTCTTTCTCTTCAGTTCTCTTTTCTCATATAAATTAGCAATGTTACCTGATTTTGAACAGACATAATGCTTGAAACAAAATCTTTCACTAGGTCCATTAAAGCTTTCAAGCAGGCCATGTTTAATTTGGCAGCCTCCCCAAGGACCAATAAAGCCAATACTGAATCCAACCTGAAAATTTTATGGATAAAAGGATAAAGATTGTAATGGAAAGTAATAATAATCAACTTTTTAATGTAAAAAAAGGTAATAGGCCAGAGGAAATACATGTCTGGATTACCAGATATATTTATTTTCAATAAAGATTAGTATTGGTTCTCACTTATTATGGTAAAAATCTGCAAAGAAGAGACACATTTAGGTAAGGTGTTTGAGTTCAGAGTAGTGCTCTGATGAATCTGAGTAATAAATACTACAAATAATCACATTTCTTCATAGATCCTGAACAACAAGCAATCAGGGGCTCTGGTTCTAGAGTGCACCCCAAAACTCACAATAGGTTTTAATTTTTAACCTCTTGCAACTGATTCCACGAGGTGAATTTCAACAGGGCATTTTCTTCCCCAAAGAGAGCAACATTTTAAAGATGGCCTTTCTCTAAGATACTCCAAAGACTCAACACTCTTTGATTGTGCAAAAAGTACAATTTCTCAAAATAAAATTTATATTTCACATGAACAAAAGACTAAGCATTATTTTTTAAATATTATAAAAACTGGGAAATCACATAAGAATTTGTTAGTTATAAATGTACATATATTTTGAAGGTTTTGAAAATTACAAATCTGTGATTTTTTTACTTAAATGAAAAAAAGTTTGAAAGAGAACTGATAAGAATACAAATTAAAAATTTTTTGTGTCTATAGCTGTTTATTGCCTTGATTTGTATGCAATTAATAAATTTAAAAGTTAGTATATTTTACAAGAATATTTCAATTTCACAACTGTGATATTTCAGGCCCATAAGTTCAAGGTCATCATCATTTTCTAAATCAAACTTTTCTGATTATGAAAATTAAATACAATTCTTTATATTATATAGGGCTTTACAGATGTTGATGTGCTTTCACATAAATTATTTCATTTGATTTGAAAAACAATTTTTGACACCTTTAAGATCTTTCAAGACCTTTTTTCATATTAGAAAACTGAGACATAAATAGGTCTGAGGGACTTACCTGAGTTCCCTTTTTAAGCTAGGTTAGTTGTAACTCAGGTGTTGTCTCATCAAGAGGTATTTCCTGTCTTGCAATTCTGCTTCTAAACCATTACATAAATGTCCATATGTAACCTTCGTGTGGCAGGTGCTGCCTATTGCCTACCTAATACTATTTGTCTCTTTTTCTAATAGAACCTGAATTTTGTTCAAGATGACAAGATGCTCAGTTAAGTTTGCTTCCTCAAGATGGAATTCTCTGTATCTTGACTGGAGTAGTGATTACATGAATGTATGCATTTGCCCAAGGTCATAGACCTGTGTACATTTATATATGAAGTTCATTGTATCTAATTTATAATTCAGTATGTTTGATTAAAATTGACTGCCTAGACTCCCTTGAAGTTTAGAATAGCCCTACAGTGTAGATTTGGTTAATGAGCTAAAAATGGAAGCATATTATGAAGGCTTCCAGGTAAGCTATTATTTTTCTGGTGAATAAAAAATTTTTAAATTAAATAACAGGTGTTATTTTACTTCTTTGCTCATCCTCTTCCTCCTGCTTGTAATGCATCTAGTGCATGATACCAGAGACACAGCAGCCTTCTTACAACAGGAGGATAAAAATCACCTGCTATACATGACAGAAAAGGTAACTAGAAGAAGCTTGGGTCTTGAAGATTTCCTTAAGTACCCACATCAGCATTGCACTACTTGTCATGTGCAATAAACAAAGTCCTGTTTGGTTATGCAATTGTAGTCAAGTTTCTGCAAAATGAAGAAGATGAAATCCTAACTGACGCATTTAACATAATGCTCATGAACATTAACTTTAGAGTCAGAAACATCAAGATGAAATCCTAGCTCTGCCACTAATTAGGCATATGTTATAGGGCAACTTATGTACCCTATCCCGGTCTTAATTTACTTGTCTATAAAGAAAACATAGCAAAACTGACTTTTTAGAGACTTTTGTGAGATTTGAATGAAATGATCTATGTAAGATGACTAGGTTCAGAATGCTAAATTGAATTCAATTACATACTATTTCTTTGAAGTAAAAAATATATGAGTTTGATAACTTTCTCATTAGTGTCATACAGTGACTGGAAGAAGAATTCTGTCCTGATGACTATTAAAATAGAGAATAAATCATTCCCCAGACTACTTGTCATTTATACTTCACATTACAGTCAATTAAAAGAGAAGACACGGCCGGGCGCGGTGGCTCACGCCTGTAATCCCAGCACTTTGGGAGGCCGAGGCGGGTGGATCACGAGATCAAGAGATTGAGACTATCCTGGCCAACATGGTGAAACCCCGTCTCTACTAAAAATACAAAAAAATTAGCTGGGCATGGTGGCGCATGCCTGTAGTCCCAGCTACTTGGGAGGCTGAGGCAGGAGAATTGCTTGAACCTGGGAGGTGGAGGTTGCAGTGAGCCGAGGTTACGCCACTGCACTCCAACCTGGCGCCTGGTGACGGAGCGATACTCTGTCTCAAAAAAAAAAAAAAAAAAAGAGAAGACATGCATAGAGTTCATAAAACTTCTTTTCCCTTGAATATACTTCATAATCAGAAGGTTTTCATTCTTCTTTTCTCTTTTAAATCTGGAAAATTACAGCTAACCCAAGGTAGTCTCACTGAACTATGGATTGAGAAAGATCTATCAGTGTCAGCCACCTATGGTAGAGAAATGCTTCACCAGAAACACACTATTTTTAATTAATTCTGCTGATCACAAAATTATCTGTGAATGAAAATGCTTTCATCAAAAACAGAAACATTTATACTTATGAAATGGAGTTTGTTAAAACCAAAAGTAAAATTGAAAGTCAATGCCATAGAAAGAAGAACTCAAATTGAATTAGGCTGGAAAATTTTCATACAGCACTAGCTTCTTTGCGAACTCATTATAATACAGAAAGCCTTAAGTATCCACATATTGACTTGGTTTCACATTGCCGTGAAATTAAAGTTGTACAAAATAACATGTAAGTATAATATTTGCTCTAATTTTGTAAATAAAGAAACAGACCTGAGGTTTACTGTCTTGTCCAAAGTAACAATATATACATATATACATACACGCACACATTTATAGAGGTTAGGAACATCAGCATTTAAAAGTTTTCCTAGGTTCTTCTTACTCCTCTATATCCATTTTCTCAATTACTACATTTTATTTTCTTTTCATGGAATTAAAATGTCTCTAAGTAATAACCCTTGCACAACTTATTTCAACATTGCTATAAATATTTCAGAAAGCATTGACAATATCAAAAATTCACATGATCCTGAAAACAGAAGGAAAGAGATGTCACTAACAATAGCAACTTACAGAGAATTTCCATAAACCATAAAGTTGATGAAACTGAAAGCAATAAGGAGCACCCACATGCCACTTCTTGAAACACAGCAGCCTTGTTTTCCCCAAAAGAAAGTAAAAAAATATATATTTTAAGGAAAAAAATTTCTGCTGTTTTGCATAGAAGCAGAGAAAGTGCAGCCAATCCTTTTTCTTGAGGCACTGATTTTTTTAAGTAGCAAGAGAGTATTATTTCTGGGTTCATCCTCATCTCTCCATAATTAGTCCGAGATGATAACATCCAGTATCAGTATACAGTACCTATAGGTATGTGGGATGGGAGAAGATGAGAGCAGGGATGATAAAATTGGAATACAGAAGTGCATTTTCTCCTCACAGGTAAACTATCAAAGAGTAAGGAGAACAGAGGGAGCTCCCTGATAACATTACACATTGAGTGTTGTAATTTTTACCAACTTTGTTATGAATGCTGTGAACACAAACCTTTTATTTAAAAATATCATTTTTATATATTTCTCCTGGTTCTAGAATAAGTAACTGGAAAGTGAAGAAAAGGGATTTACAAAAGACCACTGAAAGCCTTTTAGCAAAGGCTAAAGAGAATATCAGTCTCAAAATCAGAGAAGGTCATAATTCTGAAAATGATTTCTCACAGGAACCAGAAGTTATTTTTGTAAGACCCTTATGCATCTTTAATAAAGCTCAGGATAATAAACCACAATGAAAAGCCTTGAAGCTGAGATGAAAGGTAGTAGAGTAAGATGAGAGATTTCAAAGAAATTAAAATATAAAAATATAATTAAAATCCATGTTGAGGAAGTTAACTGCAGAATAACACTTGGAAGAGGAAACTTGAGAAAGCCTTTCATAATTTAGAGGAAAATGTGTAAAGTATATCTATTACTAATTATTATTGAAACAGACAAAAATCAAGAAAAAATGTGGTAGTCCTACAGAAGGAAGAAAGGAAGGAAGGAAGAAAGGAAGGAAGGAAATTAAACAACGAAAAGGCATTTCTGTTATTCCAGCAAAGAACTTAGAAGAGCCTACATTAAAGAGGTAGCAATTAGCGGGAAGGGAACTAACAATTTAAGAGCTATTTAATATGTATAATCAAAATAAAATAACAAATAGATCAGGTTTACACCAAGATAGGAAATGCATAATAAAATATTGAGAAATATAATCATTTATTATTTGTGGCATTTTAAACCTGAACTGTTATAAGCAAGCTAGAGAAGACTTCACAAAGGACAGCTGGAAAGTATCAGTGACTATTTAAAACCCTGAGAGTAGACAAGACCCTTCTAAGTGAGAGAATAGTCTAGAACTGTGCTGTCTAATACAATACCCACTGATCATCTGTTTATATAGTAGAATTTAAAATAAAGATCCTCAATTGTATCAGTTGCAATTCAAGTGCTTAATAGAAGAAGCGTGTGGCCAGTGGCTATATACTGGAGGGCACAGAAGAATATTTCTAATATTACAGAAAGTTCTATTGAACAGCACTGGTGTAGAAACTATAGATTATCAATGTTAAAGAGCAACCTAGAATGGTTAGAGAGATAAGATGATATAATTATTAAAGTCTGGCTTTATAAAATCTAAGAGAAGAAATGTCATCTTTTAAGTGGTACCCATTCATGTACCTCAATGATATAAAACAATAATTTATCAGGATATTCGTGGAGCCCCAGGTACCTTTTGAGCATAAATTAGAGAGATTTGAAGATTACAAACTATTTAAATTTGCCAGTATATTTTGGAAATATAATTTCATCAAGGAATACTTTGAAGAAACACCTTCTTAAGATGACAGAAATAATAAAGAAGGAATGAAATTATAATTTGACAAAGTTTAATTGTACCTCATATTTTCAATTCCAAGGACAGATAAAGTATTACTTCCTTTCAGTAGCACTGGAAGCTGTAGTCCCTCTACTTCTTTTCCAATCCCCTTGAGGGCTTTTGTGACACAACAATCATATCCTTAATTCTCCTTCCACTTCATTAGCTTCTCTGTTTTTTTTTTTTTTTTGCATCCTTTGCTAAATTATCTTTTTATAACTGAACTCTAAAGGTTGCGATATTTTAGTCCTGAGTCTTCTCTTTTGTCTCCATTTACTTTCCATACATTAAATCCTCAGAGGGGTCTTTCAAACTTACTTATATCTTCAGTTCATATCTCTTCCTTTAATTCAAGGAGTTCATATCCAGCTTCATTCTTTCTATTTCCCCTTGAAAAATCTCATGAATTACAAGATTACACTTAAAATGATTACCTTGAACATAGACTCTTATCTAATACCACACCTGTAATGCTACAAGCATTAAACAGTATTTCACATGTTAAAATCTTCCAGGCACTACTTCCTTCAGTTTACTGAAGTTATAAATCTATCAAGAGTCTTTCATTTTTTTTTCCCTCAAACCTCACATCCAATCCACCAACAACTTTTTATTCTCATTTATCCATACAGCTAACACGTCTATGCAGTCATCATCTCTTCCCAATAGGATTGCTACAGCTATTTCTGCAATAGTCATTTACTCAAATATTCCTATTTTTTTCCCTTTGCTCAATCCAATCCACTCTCCAAAGAGCTACAAAAGTGTGTTGGGTAATATCAGTCTTCTGCATGCTTTAATGGTATGTCATTACACTTGTAACATAAACTCATTATGATAGAATGAATATTTATTATTTTGGCTGTTTAGAATCTATATCAGCGTACCTATAGTTTGTGCTAGTATCAACCATTCAATATTTTTGGATGTCCATTTTTCTACTCTATGCTTTATGAGAAAGACTTCTGACCAAATGCTGGCAGACCAGGATTCTTCAAATCCTCACGAATCATATTTCGTGAAGCGCAATGATACAAGTTTGTTTAATCAGAGTGAATCCTAGGAATTCTGCAGGAAATATAAAGAAATGTTCTTTACTGTACTTGAACTTGGATGAGTGTAGATCCAAATCTACTGAAACTCCAGGTACAATTAGTTTAATATGAAGCAATCAACATTCACAGATCTCAAGTTTAAGAAAAATACCTGTGTTTCTCAGTAAAGCTAGGCTTTAATCGAGCTCTATATCTGGACTTTTGAGTAGTGAGTTAATATACTCTTTTCATCTTAAACCAATTTTTATTGAATATTTTTTCCACTAATAATCTAAGTCTCTAGCCAATACACAAGGTCTTTAAACTCCTTAAAGCTATTCTAAAGTCATTGCTGATTTTTTTGTTTTTCATTTGTTTCTTTTTGTTTTGCTCTTTTCAAGGTACACTGATCTTTAAAGATATCCAATCTGGAAGGAGGTGACTGTGTTCAGTGATCCTGAGCTTCTAAAACAAAGGCTTTGAGGCCTGGTGCAATGGCTCAAGCCTGTAATCCCAGCACTTGGGGAGGCCGAGGTGGGCAGATCACTGGCCAGCAGGAGTTCAAGACCAGTCCAGCCAACATGGCATAATTCCATCTCTACTAAAAATACAAAAATTAGCTGGGCATGGTTGTGCACGTCTGTAATCCCAGCTACTCAGGAGCAGAGGCAGGATAATCTCTTGAACCCAGGAGGCAGAGGTTGCAGTGAGTTGAGATCGCTCCACTGAACTCCAGCCTGGGAGAAAGAGTGAGACTCCATCTTAAAACAAACAAACATCAAAGATCCGAGATTCTTTTAGAAAAAGAATATGGATCGTCACCTTTTGTGGATGAAATAATACAATAGGCTTTTGAATATGGATGGGGTCTTTATGAGATAGAGTGGCTGGCTAAACTTAAGTTTAAAACCCAGGCTGTACAGGTAACATTTAAGAGTCTCAGAGGGCCAGTGATGTATAATTCTCCAAGCTTCCAACTCTACTCCTTAATAGGTATTGGAGTAAGTATCACAATTACTGCACATTCCCAGTCAGATACGAGGAAGTGGTAGCACATTGAAAACCCGCCGTGTGAATTCAGTAATTCAGTAATAACAAGGGACAGAGATACAAAAAATATAATAAAACATACAGCCCAGAAGTTGCAAAGCTTGTACAGTGCTTTGGGCAAGGGGTAAACTATACACTTCTTTAAAGTAGAAGCCTCAAATCACCCTTTATAGCAAGACGCAGAAACAGAAAAATATTTCTTTATTCCTGCTGAATCCTATAAGATAACTGCTGCTCCATACCACAGAAAGCGGACTCAGGGCTCTTGATATAATTTGTCTTCCATCTTAAGAACAGAGAGAAAGATTCACAGAGAAACCTTGAGATGAGGGACAGGCAATTTCAGGCCGGCAATGGATCTGAATACATGGGAGCAGGGAACAGTCAAAATAATTAAAGAAGAAAAATAAAGTGGAATGATGGTGAATTTTGCAATGAGATTTCTATCAAACAATTTGTGATTCAGAGGACATCAATGCTTTGGAAAGATAAACCTAGGAACCTATTTAAGTCATATGCTTTTCGTTCTCAAGAAAAAATTAATAAAACATGAAACATGAAATAAAGATATTATGAAAAGTCTACAGATGGAAATGGAACTGAATAAGACAAAGTAAGATGACAAAAAAAAAAAACCTCAAAATCTGATGCAGAATTTAAAAGTGTATTTTACAGAAAAAAGAACAGAAATGACAAAGAATAACATGTAATGAATAATGAGAAGAATAATTTTAAAATGCTCTTTCAGAATGCAGAAGATTTAAAAAATATTAGATTTAACATTACAGAGAACATAGAACTATAAACCCCTATCTTCTAACAACAGAAAAACTTTTAAGAAGTTATAAGCAAAAGAGATACTTAAGAAGTACCTGAAACAAGTGGAAAGCACTTTAGGAAAATACACTAGGAAACACTAACAAATAAGAGGGGAAGGATGAAAACATAAAGGTAGTGTCTATTTTCTATTTGAGACTAAAGAAAAATTAAAAAAAAAAATCTATAGGCCCAGATTTCACAATAATACGGAGAAGAAAACATTGTCATATCATTTACTGAATTTTGGGGAAACTGTTTGTGATTTAATAATTGTATTTCCCACCAAGTTGTTCATTTCCAAAGACAACTAGAGAAATAATCAGATATAAAGTTCCTGAAATTATCACCAAATTCTTGTGTTTTCTGAAAAAATATTCAAATGTATTGACAAATCATCTGATATAAACATAAAAAGTCAACAATTCACAGTAGTGCCTTTATAGGCTTTTAATTCTATGTAGAAAATAAAGTTTATTTTTTTAATTAAACATGGTTTCATGACTTAATGCAACCTTAGAATATTACTCCAATGAAATATATATATAATATTTTAACATTTAGAAATAAAAACTTAATTTGTATTTTAATTTTAATACTTCTTTTTCACATTGATGAGCTTTCACCTCCCATTTGCTATTCCACATGCTGTCTTTTTCATTACTAATTTCCCTAAGAAATTAAAAGTAAATGTTCTAAATTTGTGGCTACGTAAATTGTGATAACAACACTGGTATCATGTAAGGCAATTACTTATTATTGAAATATAAACCAATTGTTAATTTGACTTGGAATTGCTTAATGAAAATGAAATTTAACAGAGAAGTCATTAATAAATGGACAGGTATTTGCAAAAATTACATTGTTAAACTTTGTCAAAGATTTAATGAAAATAAGTGGCTGGTTTAAGAGCTTTGTTCCCATTTGTAGAGTTGAGATCAGTACTTTTAGATTGTTTAATTAATCAATTAATGTATTTTATCCTCTATAGCACATGTTATGCAGATAACTCTTTGTTCATTTTACTAGGTTGTCTACCAGGTGACCTGATTGTTGTGATTTATTCATTAATTCCGGCAAAACACTGGTAATTATATTCATTATCTTTTGACTTTCAGTATTATATGCATAACTAACTTATGATTACTTTTCTTGCATAATTAAGTGAACTAAGATTTCAATTTAATTTCAGTAGGCATCATGAAGTCAAGTAAAGAGAGTATCTGTGTGGCAGGAAAACTGCTAATAATTACAAGACTTGCAACCCTGGGCCAATTATTTAACCTCTTTGAAAGAGACTAATTTTCTTTCCACCTATAAAATTGGTTTATAGAGATAGCTCTGTTTAACTCATGGTTTTTTTCAGTAATGATATTAGAATATGTATGAAATTGCTTTATTAACTAA
Organism: Cacajao melanocephalus; assembly: GCA_963573385.1. NCBI lineage: Eukaryota > Metazoa > Chordata > Mammalia > Primates > Pitheciidae > Cacajao > Cacajao melanocephalus. The sequence continues at coordinate 58,679 of CAUYLG010064375.1, read as the reverse complement.
ATATGCTGTTACTGTTATTACACTGATAAAAAATTTCTTGCTATGCTATAGTAAATTTCAAAGTGAGATGAAAGGCTAGTTTTGTGATTATTGAAAAATTAGGTGGTGAAATTTTCCTATTATTTTTTGAAAATGAATAAATTGTGATTAGATATGTTGATATCCTTCATAACTAGGTCAATTATATATATGATATGCATAGAACAAATGTCGACATAATTTATCTAGAAAGAGCAAGATAGTAATCTTATAGAATTTACAGGCCAGAGAACAAATTTTAGATTTTTATGTACGTACTTATTTAACCATTTTTTAAATGTAACCATTTAAGTTGTTTTAGAAAAGTATATTTTTAGCTCAAAAACCATTCAAAACCAAGCAGAAGTGAGAATAGGATGGTGCAGATTTAGCCTACAGACAACAGTTTGCCAACCTTTGGAACACAGCAAGATGGTCTATATTTTTTAAAGTTACCTCTATAAGACTTTTGAAAAATCATGGTATCAAATCGTATTTCTCTATAAATGATACTCCTAGTTTACTTGACTAAAATGTGGGGAAAAAATCAATAGTTTTGCATAATTAATAAATGTGGAGATAAGGGAGATTGGAATTTTGCTCACTTTATAATCCAAAATTTTAATAAAGAAAAAAATTGTATTACAGAACTTGAGTTTCCCTTTGTGAAGAAATTCCAATTAAGGAGATTCTAGTGGATAAGAGGCTCTTACCTATAATTCCAGCCGTTTAGAAGGCTGAGGCAGGAAGATGGCTAGAAGAGAGGAGTTCGAGACCAGCCTATGCAACAAAGCAAGACTCTGTCTCTACAAAAAATAAAAACTGTGGGCATGGTGGTGCATGCTTGCAGTCCTAGCTACTTAGGCTGAGTGAGAGGATTTCTTGAGCTTCCTCACTCAGAACACCAGATTTTTGTCTGGGGCTCAAGAGATTTCTGTGACTTAAGCAGACATACTTTGAGACTGCTGTGAGCTATGCTTGGGCCACCACACCTCAGCCTGGGTGACAGAGGAAGACCTTTTCTCTAAAAAAAATTAAGAAATACATTAAAAACAACAAGATGCTTTATATATATATATATATCTTTTACCTCTAGAACTCCTTTAAAAAGTTATGAAGTAAAAGAGGTAATGAACATTTTATTCAACTGGAAAATAGATAAGAAACTAATAAGAAGATATTAACTTATCAACAGTAATATTTTAACCTTCTCCAATGTGAAAAATAATTTTATCACTGTATCTTTAATAACCAATCATTTCTGTCACCCCAAATTCAGAGTATGACTCATGCAGCTATTGTAATTAAATCCATTAGATACAATAACGGCTACTGATATTCTCAAGAAGAATCTTACAAAGCAGTTCTCTGATGAACCAATATGTTGAGCAGAGAATTACTTAAAGAGATTTTGATCTCATTGACTTGAGATCTGAGTTTCTGTTTTTACAGGTACATTTAAAATTGACAAAACAATCTTGTTTGGTATAAAAATACCTTCCATGCATCTGGATTTAGATATTTTGTGTATTGGCAGGAACCAATGCAACATTGCCCACATAATGGTAATGATAATACAGCTTGTCTCTTAGCATAAAACACCTCACTCAGAGCACCAGGCATAAGAAAAAACGAAGGCATTGTTCCTCTTTACAGGGATGACAGGTACAGGGGATATGAATCTGACCTAAGGAATTACTCCTATTGATTGGACAATGATGTGGCGTTAGGTTGAAAACTTTGAAACATTAGGGCAATGGTAGTTATCTAAACTGATATAACCTGATTTTAGGTCCTTTAGAGTATGAAATATGACAGCAACTGATCTTCTGTGAGGTACCATGTGAGACATGATAGTTTGCAAAGACTGGGTATAACCTCTAATTAATTAATTAAAAAATAATTATCAGTGCCTTCTATGTTTCAGATACTGTACTGAACGTATAGAATACTTCTGTGCAAGCAGACATACAGAAGCTGACATTCGAAAAGATGGTGGAGCTTTTGGTCTCTTAGCATGCACAATCCAATTGTTTCCTAAGTAGATAATGCAGATTAAAAGAAACTGCCATGCTTTGTCTTGTCTTTTGATTATTACAATCTCTGTTTTCCAAACAATTTGTGGCTATGAAAACTTTTCCTACTTTTAGTTTTTTCTCATGTTTTTTCTTAATGGCTAATATTCCTTACACCAGAAAAACCATAAAGCATAATTTGTTACCTCCACTCTAATTTTACTAGTCATCATTGCTTACTATTAGTGGTAAAAGGTATACGAAGATAATTTTCTAAACAGTTTTACTGATATATTTCTTTTAGAACTGAGCTAAAGAGAACAAGAGAAAAATTTGTCTTTGAATGGCATGTATTACAAAGCACAAATGTAACCATTAGGATGGCTGATAAGTAACACATGAACACACACAAAGTGTGTGTTTTTATTATCGAAAGTATAATCTGAAGAAAGGAGAAATCGTTCAGCAAAAATAATTAGCTTCCTCATTACTCAAGGAATTTAGAAGCAAATAAGTCAAAGAGCCAAAAGTCTCTCCTTCTAAGTGCTTGATCTTGATAAAGCAATGGGAGGAGATTCTTCCAGTGAAAGAAGGCAGCCTGGAGGACAAGTTCTTATTTCTGTGTTGAGACTATATTGGTGCACATCTTATTTATTTAGATAAAATGTGAGGTACAGGTTTTCTTTGGGAAATATTAACCATGTGGATTTGGATACATTCATATTGTGATTCAAAATGGTTTATTCTTTCATATTTGTGCCAGTAATAAATACATCAATGGAGAAAATCAGATTGTGAATATTTTCTCATATATGACCAGGGATGAAAAAAGGTAATAAGCAAAAAATATAAATTCAAATTTAAAAAACATGCTTTTTCTTTAGAGTATGGTGAAAATGGAATCTAGGGTTACAGACAGCTTCAGGAAAGGACACGCTGCTTGGGAACGTCAGGTTACTGATGCTACCGTTTCACTCTTGGTGAAAATAGGAAAACTGAATTTGGTTACAAAACCAGGACAGGCAATATTGGTAAAAGTGGCCTTATATAACAACTTCAGATTTTATTAACGTAAATTAAACCTGAATTAATATAAAATTTTGTAAGTATAAATATTTTGTGGCACAAGAGCCAATAAAGGTTTTTGTTTGTTTTTTAGGTCCAGGAGGTTCCCAAATTTGCTGTCAGATTATTCTGTGGTGAATTAAAATTGGTGAAACTCCTTTGCCACTCTTCCTATTGAAAGGTGATGTCTATTTCCTCTTCCCTCAAATATGGTATTGCCCTTAGATTTGTTGAATAAGTAAAACAGCATATTTTACACTCTCCAATTTCAGACAGTGTGTCCGGAGAGAGCTACAGGTTAGGTCTTCACTTCATAGCACTAATTCTTCAAAAAGGCCACCATGGTGTGAAGAAGCCAAAGCAGCCACATGGGGAGATTCACATTAAAGACAGCTGGGACTTCCTTCCACAGATGAATTTGCACCCCAAACTCCAGACCTCTCTGGGACCTTCAGGCCTTTTGGGACCTTCCGGGCATCTATGTACCCCAGCCAACACCAAACGAAGGAAGAAAGTCACCTGAGATTCCCATAGAATCATGAAATTCCATGAATTATTCTTGCTTTAAGTAGACAAGCTGGCAGGGGGCACTGTTATATAATCGATAACTGAACCAGAAATTAGCACTTCGGTGTAGGATGCTGCTGTACTAAAAATTTAAACAAACAGACAAACAGAAAAAGGCATTGACTTTGGTCCTGAGTTACAGCTGGAAGCCTGATCGGCAAGGAGAAGGCTAGAAATAGAATGGGGGAGTAGATACTGGGGGTTTTATAAAATATAAATAATGTGATATACTAGCATGAAAAAATAAAGATTGAAAAAGTTCCAAATGGACTTTTGAATCTAAATGTGTTTCCAGGCTGGGAGCAGTGACGCACGACTGTAATCCCAGCACTTTGGGAAGCCAAGGAAGGCAGATCACGAGGTCAAGAGATAGAGACCGTCATGGCTAACATGGTGAAATCCCGTCTCTACTAAAAATACCAAAATTAGGCAGGCGTGGTGGCAGGTTCCTATAATCCCAGCTACTTGGGAGGCTGTGGCAGGAGAATCACTTGAACCCGGGAGGAGGTTGCAGTGAGCTGACATTGCACCGTTGCACTCCAGCCTGGGTGACAAAGTGAGACCCTGTCACCAAAAAAAAAAAAAAAAAAAAAAGTTTCCAGGCAGAAAGTTGCCATTTGGCTTATGCTCACTGTCTGTTAGAAAACACATGTAAAGAATGACCTAAAAAAGGAACTGTTCAGTTTTCAGGCGAATCTTCTGGAAATTTTTCCAATATGACTTGTATGGTCGGAAAATAAAACTGTCGTTACCAGGCTTTTCATCTGGCAAAGAAAAATAAAAATAAAAATAAAAAATCAATCAAACAAACAAAAACCACACTCAAAGTAATTAACAGCCTTGAGGAAGAAATGAAATCTAGGGTGCTGCCAGTTTAAAAAAAAATGTTTAGGATCGAGATGAAGTCAACTGTGTGGCTATTTGACTCTTTATAACAAATTCTGAAATATTAATGGTGGTTACATCCTAGAATGTGTGCACTAAAGTTCCTAAGGATATGCTTCCTAGAGTTTTTTGGAGACACAAAAATCTTCTATGAATTGTAACAACTTTATTCCACAGCTATTAACTCTCAGGCAAATGTAGAGAAAGACCTGCCTCACAGTATAATATTGAGATTCTAGGAGGCAGCATTATAGACATTTCTGAAGGGATAATAGTATGGCTATTAAAGATTCAAAATCCATATTTAGAATTCAGAAGAGGTCTTTAAAATCAGCCAGTGAGGAAGTACATGCAGCCACATGAGGGACTTCCATAAACCCAAGGAAACTGTCCCTTAGTCAGAACTGAGTTCCTGATTGGCACCTGTGCCACACTGCCAGGCATGATGATAATGCCAGCCTGACCAACAGCAAGAGAAACAGAAGAACCATCAGATCAAACCAAAGAATTATAAACAATGCAATCAGAATGTCCTTAACAGAAGGATGGATAAATAAACTGTGGTATATCCAGATAATGGAATATTATTTAGTGCTAAAAAGAAATGAGTTATAAAGTCTGAGAAGACATAGAGGTAACCGAGATGCATATTACTAAGTGAAAGAAACCAATCTGAAAAGGCTACATGCTGTATGATTCCAACTCCTGAATATGATGTTCTGAAAAAGGTAAAACTATGGAGAGAGTAAAAAGGTCTGTGGTTGCCAGAGGTTAAGAGGCAGGGAGGGTTGAACAGGCAGAGCACAGAGGATTTTCAGGGCAGTGCAATTACACTGTGTGATACTACAATGGTGGATACATGCTATGTACAATTGTCCAAACTCATAGCTCATGCGACACCAAGAGTGAACGTTAAGGTGAACTATTGACGTTGGGTAATAATGATGTGTTCATCAGTGTATCATCTGTACCACTCTGCTGGGGAATGCTGATAATGGGGGAGGCTGTACATGGATGGTCACAGGAGGTACATGGGAGCTCTGTACTTTCTGCTTAGTTTTGCTATAAACATAAATTGCTCCAAAAATAAAGTATTTCAATACATTATTATTTTGAACTATGTTTTGAGTGTTTTTACCCCAAGTAAAAGGTAATTGAAATAAGGACCAAAGTAATTTGCATAAAAATACAATAGAATTTCAGGTATTTAATTTATACTTAAATTATCACCCACCAAATATGCTGCATCTCCTTTTGTTCATAGGGATCATCATTATTTTGATAATGTTGATTAAAAAAATCAGTAAATTAATATGGGTGTTTTTGTGTGTGTGCATATGTGTGCTCACTCCTTGCTGATTTATAGTCCCCATGAAATGATGTAACGTGTGCTCATATCAACCCGTCTGTATATGAGTCTGGCAAATTACTAGAATAAATGATATGTGACTATCTAGGGATAATTTTTCTCTCCTAATCTCTTTTATACTTTTCCTAACTATAATATCTCTTCCAGGAAAAAAAAATAACATTTTTTATCACTTCTTCCCAATCACATCTCTCTTAAAGTACTTTAGATGATGCCTTCTCTTTTATACTTGTTTGCTATGCAGCTGATACATAATATCACTTTGATGTATTTAAACTTTACAAAGCATATTATATTAAATTCTGTACAATTGCACTTTGTTCAATACTCTGTGTGTGAGATTCAAACACAATTGTAGATAGCTCTATTTCATTCATTTTCAAAGCAATGAAAATGAACGAGATAGAGCTATCTGCATTTGTGTATGAATTATTATTTATTCATTATTATTTATTCATTCTTCACCTGAAAGAATGAAGACTGTTTCCAGGTGGTTCTATAATAAGCAATACTGTGAGGATTAGTACTTTTCTTCCTCCAGTTGCTCATATGGGGAATGTTTCTAGTGCCTATAGCAGAACTGGAATTGCAGGATTTGATTTATGTATATCTTCAAGTAACATAGTGTCAAATTTTCTCCAAAATGAATTTATCACTTATACTTCCAATGGAGGCATGTGAGTGTTTTTGTTTCTGCATAGATTAATTAACCACTGGTGTTATCAGATTCTATCGCATTTGCCCAACTGGTATCTAAGAAATTTATCTTACTGTTATTTTTTCTTGATATTTAGATATACATTTGTTTGAATTTTAACATACACAGTATACATATACACATTGTGTGTGTTTGTATATGTAGCGTATTCAATAAAAATAAAAACAAGTGAATTGAAATAACAAACACCCAATTCAAGTGAGTGTTTTCCTGTAATGGGGATGAAGCAGAGTGAATCTAGAGAGATAGTGCTTGGAACACACACATATATAGGTAATGTTTGGTTTTTTATTTAAGTATATTACCTAAGAGTGCATTAATGCAATGCACTAGATTAATTTCATATGTTTTAATAGTCTGAAGTATTTCTAATTTTATTTTCATAAGCATACTAGAGGATCTTTATGGCAGACACTCTCACGTAACTACGCTTGCCTATTCTGATCATGAAAATTGTCAAAGCCAGATGATTCCTTTCCTAGCCTCCCTTTCTGTTATTGACGGTCACATAGTCAATGTTATAACCGTAGTGATATGAGACATTTTCTGGGTATTCACACCACATCTTCTTTATCTATTCATTTGTCGATGAACACTTCGTTTGCTTCCATTATCTTGACCCTTATGAATAACGCTGGAATAAACATGGGAGTGTAGCTATATCTTTGACATACAGATTTTAACTTTTGGGATATATATCCAGGAGTGGGAATGCTGAATCATAGAGCTATTTTATTTTCAGTTTTTTGAGTAACTTCATATTATTTGCCAAAATGGCTGTACTAATTCACGTCCCTACCAACAGTATAGTATACAGCCTCAAAACAGAAGGAAATTCTGTCATTCCTGACAACATGGACGAAACTGCAGGGCATAGTACTGACGGAAATAACTGAAAGACAAATACTGTACAATTTCACTTACATGTGGAATCCAAAATAAATTGATTTCATAGAAACAGAAAGTAGAAAGGTAGGTACCAGAGGCTGAGAGAAAGGCAAAGGGAAAAGAACAGGAGAAATGTTAATTAAATAGGACAAAATCTCAGAACGGAGAAATGTTGCTTCACTGATACATTGCACTGCATCATGACTGCAGTTAAAAATAATGTGTTATATATTTGAAAAATGTTAAAATAACAGGTTTTAACATTCTTATAGCACTACAAAATAATATTTATGAGGCGATGAATATGTTTTCCTGTAATGGGGATGAAGCAGAGTGAATCTAGAGAGATAGTGCTTGGAACACACACATATATAGGTAATGTTTGGTTTTTTATTTAAGTATATTACTTAATATGTTACTTATATGTTATACTTATATACATAGACTTATATGTTAATTAGCTTGACTGAATCTTTCTGCAATGTATACATAGATCAAAACATCAGATGTACCCCATAAATCTATACAATTATTTGTCAATTAAAAATAAATATACATTTCTAAAATTAAAGAACTGGTTATGACAAAGGTTATATTTAAAAAAGAAAAGAAAAAAGTCTGCTGGGAGATTTTGGGAAGTAGTTTCTTTGTTAATGAAGAAGACAGTCATGGAACCAGAGTTTATGTCATCCAGGTTGGCAGGATATGGGTGCAACGCTTAGAATTTTAGCAGTCATATTGCTGTCCTATCAAAGGATGAAAAAGTCAAAGTTGTTAGAATGCAGAGACAAAGAAGCGTTTGAGGTAATGTTTTTAAACTACTGAATCACCCCTGGATCACCAATCACTGACGTTTTGTTGTATATATCATACATTTTTTATTGAGTAGAGTCACAAATGGCTTGGGTTTCTGTTCTTAGGGTTGAGTAATTTTTGGTTTACAATTATTTTATATTTATTTATTTATTTATTTGAGAGAGTCTTACTCTGTCACCAAGCTGGAGTGCAGTGGCGCAATCTCGGCTCACTGCGACCTCTGCTTCCTGGGTTCAAGTGATTCTCCTAACTCAGCCTCCAGAGTGGCTGGGACTACAGGTGCGTGACACCATGCCCAGCTAATATTTGTATTTTTATTAGAAACAGGATTTCACCATGTTAGCCAGGATGGTCTCTATCTCTTGACCTTGTGATCAGCTTGCGTAGGCCTCCCAAAGTGCTGGGGTTATAGGCTTGAACCACCATGCCCAGCCTATTTTTAAAGTTTTGAAATAGAATATTATAAAGAAAATAAATGTTAAATATGATCTTACACCTACATATATTTATATACAGCTTTTGAATTTAGGTCATTTCTCTTTGTTTACCTTAGTTATTCTTGTCTCTCTCCATCTTTTTTTCTCCAAGACTTTCATTTGGTGGATTCTTCCTATCTACAGGAATTTCAACTCATATATAGAAGAAGCTGCATCACGCATTATGATGCTTATATGAAAGCTAGTTCAGGTTTTCCCAAAAAGTCTAAATGATTTGTTGACCACTTTTCACAGATGAGCACACATAGTTACACATAAATATTACAGCCCATCAACTAACACTGAGCATTCCTAAAATAGTTAACTTAGGATGGATTTCATCTGTGATGAGCTTCTCTCTGTATCCATGTGATACTGTTCTGGTGTCAGTAGATCCTCACACTAGTTGGCATGCTTCCTCTTCTCCTATACCAACCCCCTTTACTATTCTATGTAAATACACCTGCACCTATCTATCTTCCAACATTTCTTATCTAAGGTCTACCAAGTGGCCAGATTTCTGGGATCACCCCAATTTGTAATTTAATTTGAAGATACTCCAAAGTTTTTCTTTAGTTCAACCATTGTGGAAGACAGTGTGGCAATTCCTCAAGGATCTAGAACTAGAAATACCATTTGACCCAGCAATCCCATTACTAGGTATATACCCAAAGTTCTACTATAAAGGTATATGCACACATATGTTTATTGTGGCACTGTTCACAATAGCAAAGACTTGGAACCAACCCAAATGCCCATCAATGATAGACTGGATAAACAAAATGTGGCACATATACAGCACAGAATACTATGCAGTCATAAAAAAAGGATGGGTTCATGTCTTTGCAGGGACATGGATGAAGCTGGAAACCATCATTCTCAGCAAACTAATACAAGAACAGAAAACCAAACACCGCATGTTCTCACTCATAATTGGGAATTGAACAATGAGAATGTATGGACACAGGGAGGGGAACAATACACATTGAGGCCTGTTGGTGGGTGGAGGGCTAGGGGAGCGATAACATTAGGAGAAATACCTAATGTAGATGATGGGTTCATGGGTGCAGCATATCACCATGGCACATGTATACCTATGCAACAAACCTGCATGTTCTGCACATGTACCCCAAAATTTGAAGTATACTAAAAAAAAAGTTTCTCTTTTACATGTTCTTTTGGTCGACAACCATAATACATAATCTAACAGCTAAATGGGAAAAACACATGCTACTATCACAATCATACTGCAATCCAGTCATTGTATATTGTTTCTCAGTCTTACTGACATCCTGGTGATCAGTCCTGATCTGAACAAATAATCACATATATGGCAGAATTTCAACATCATCCAGCACACCAAGAGTCTGTACAGCACTCAGCAGTTTGGCAGTGCCCTGATGGAAGATATCATGTAGCTCTCTCCATACTACAGTTAGAGGCTTGACTAGTTGGAAAAAACCTGTGTTCTTTCAAAGAAGTGACAATTAATTCCAGTGGACTTCTATTCCTGTTGATCTCTTCTGCATTTAAACTCTTTGTTCTACTTGAGATCATTGATAATTTTGTTAAAGTACTACTGCCATCTCTAGGTGATGTGCTATAGGATCACTTGTCAACGGACTGTCCACTTTGTAATGGCTCTGAACATGTACATTTTTTTCTGACTGGTGAGCTCAGGGAAACACTGTCACTCCTCCATCAGGGAGTGTTCTGGCCCGAGAGATGCCTTGCAGGCATGGCAGTGGGTGTACCATAAAATGCACCTTTTCTTTGTTTACTGTTATTTCCAGAGACTTTATATTTGACTTCCTAAATTGAATTATTTTATGGCCTCTTGTTTACTATATAAACAATATTTCATACTACAAGCATTATCATTATTATTTTGGTAATGCTTGCAACATTTCTCTGCAGTAACTTAGACCATGTTTCTGTAGGTGTCACATCTTTTCTAATCTACTGGCTGCTGAGGTCACCAATGAGCTCAAATTGCGATGGAATATGTATAATGCATTACCCAATATGTAGGGTGTTGAAAAATGAACTGGATGAAATAAAATTAAAATAGATGGCAAGAATTTGTAGAGAGCCAATATTTTTTATATTAGCCTCATGGTCGTGGTTGTGCCATAAAATATACCTTTTCTTTGTTTACTGTTATTTCCAGAGATTTTATTTATATTTGACTTCCTAAATCTAATTACGTTACGACCTCTGGTTTACTATATAAACTTTACTATATAAAGTATAGTGTTCATAATACAAACACTATTATTATTATTTTGATAATGCTGGCAACTTCCCTCTGCAGTAACTTAGATCATGTTTCCATAGGTGTCATATCTTTTCCATTTTCAGGAAGGCCTTTCTAATTTTGGACTGGAATTCTTTTTTATGTCAGAGTGTCATGAATGAACGCTGATATTTTCTGATGCATGTTCCAACTGGATTGAATTGATTACTCTGATCGCCTAGTTAGATGAAATACAATATTTTTAGACATTCCTAGTTTGCTCATTTTCACATTTAAATGATTTAATTAAAAGTTATTTGATTACAGTTGTTTCATGCAATATAAAATCCTGGAACTATTGCAGCTATCTTTTGATACAAAAAACAGGAGAACGGACATGATTTAAGAATGCTGCCACAGGAAACCTTCATCTTCAAGAATGAATAACGGCCACAGAGGAAGATGGTTTCAACCAGCTTTCACCTTTCAAATGTCTCAAGACTGCTTCTAACTGGCAGGACTTAACTTACTTCTGGAACTGTGGTTGCAGAGGGCAATACAGTGTTAGTAATCATTCAAAAGCAGCAGAATGAAAGAATCTCATCTGATGCACCCAACCAAAAGTATCTACTGCAGATATTTATGCTCATAATGTTGTTTTTTACTATTATAAGTTATAAACAGCAACTCTAAAAGAGTCATTCTTCATGAGGTCATTCCCAGCCACTTTCAATGATCATTTACACTATAAACGCTTTCGGTTTCAGAAAAGAATTTACTGGCTGCTGGGATGACCAATGAGCTCAAATTGTGATGGAATATATATAATTAATTACCCAGTATGTAGGGTGTTGAATAAATGTACTGGATAAAATAAAATTAAAATGGATGGCAAGAATTTGTAGACAGGCAATATTTTTTATATTAACCTCATTATCTTTTCTCAAATTAGTGGAATTCAGCATATAAAGAGATATTTATTTACTCAGTGGTTGGTGATGTAAAAACATTGTATAAATGGTAATGGACACACTTGAATTTCCAAATGGATTCTGTATCCCACAGCAGAGACAACTTAAAATTCAAGGTGTTATTGATTTGCAAAATAGTGCTCATTTTGTTGTACCTGTTTTATGTCTTAATTCTAGAAATATTTAAATAGTTCTTTGAAAAAAGTGGTAAAATAACTTATACATTATGGCCTTAGGTTATTTCAAATTTAACTTATCAACAGTGAGTTTTTAAGTTATTCAGCAAAACAGTTGTCTTTTTAGTCATTGAAAAGCTGTAGCTACAGGCAAGTGATCAAGATGATAAAAGTATTTCCAAGCATGTTTTATTCATTTTGATCAAAATGTTTTATTGCTTAAAATACTAGGTCTGTCTGTTATTTGTAAAATAAACAAATGATCTAATTGGGAGTTAATTACATATTGCTTTCATACATACAACCTCATTTCTTGTTTTGCTATGAGTAGTATATTTACATACCCATCCCTAAAATTACAAGCAAGACAAAAATTAGACAATAAAAATAAAAAGATGGTAATAGCAACAGATTTGCACAAGTGATTGAGGGTTTAATGATTCATAATGACTTGGCAAATTCACGAGCAGTAATTTAATCAAAAAGTTATTGCTGACATAATTGCGTGCTCAATTAACTTTCATAATATGAATAGAGTCTGTTTGCTTTGTACATTTCTGATTTGTTATCTTAACTGACACATGATTCTGACTAAACTTTTCTGTAGTAAGAAAAAAAATTGTCCCTCCAGTTGTCAATTCAAAATAAGTTAAATGTGAAATAATGTTTAACAATGGTTATGTCATTTCTAAAACCTAAGTGTGATTACTTTTGTCTGTGAGGTTTAGTCATTTTAGATACTGCTCATAGTTTCAAAAAATTAGAGACTTTAAATGTTAATTTAATAAATTTAGTGTGGTGATTCCTCAAAGATGTAAAGACAAAAATACCATTTATCTGCAATTCCATTAATGGATATATACCAACAAAAATATAAATAATTCTGTTTTAAAGAGACATACATGGATATGTTCACTGTAGCACTATTCACAATAGCAAAGACACAGCTCTAACAAATAGCAAAGACCTGAATGCCCATCAATAATAGACTGGATAAAGAAAATGTGGTACATATACACCATAGAATACTATGCAGCCATAAAAGCAAATAAGATTTTGTTCTTTGCAGGGACATGGATGGATCTGGAGGCCATTATCTTTAGCAAACTAACATAGGGACAGAAAACCAAATATTGCATATTCTCACTTATGAGTGGGAGCAAAATGAGAATAATACATGAACACATAGAGGAGAACAACACATACTGGGGCCTTTTGGAGCATGGAGGGTGAGAGGAGGGAGAGGATCAGAAAAAATAACTAATGGGTACTAGGCTTAAGACCTGGGTGATGAAATAATTTGTACAATGAACCCCTTGACACAAGTTTACCTATGTAACAAACCTACATACGTACCCCTGAACTTAAAATAAAAGTTAAAAATAAATAAATTCTTTATCTCTAATATAATCATTATCCCTGTTAATTATGGCTGATACGTTTGGTCTTCTTTCATACATTTACTGGTGGATGTGTGCTATTTGTTAGCTGCTTGTTCAGCCACGAGTTTCAGGGTGTTAAGTAGAAGAATGCACATATCTTCCTATGTTGATATTCAGTTTTCTGGAGATCATGCCAAATAACCTTAGGTGATTGTTATAGCATTTATTAAAGAAACAAGTTGATGCCATTGAAAATTAGAAAGACTCTTAAAAAATAGTTGTGGTTAAATAAGCAGCTAATCAAAGAATATATAGTTCAGTGAGAAAAGTAAGTTACTATATAAAAAGCAAGAAAAAAATAACCAAATAAAACATTCTTTATAATTAAAATGAAAATAAGCTGTATAAGTGATAGAAACAGCTAAACTTTGTTAATTATGAAGCAGATGTGAAGAAACTGCCCAGAATTTAGCAGAAAATGGTAAAGAGATAGAAAACCTAAAATATATTCGGTAGTAAAGAATTTAAAAAATTCTGTTTCTGTAAAGAATTTTTGTGGATCAAGGCAGCCCAATAGTACACATGTAACATCTAGAGAAAGATGTTACTCTGTGTATTATGTTATTATGTATATAAACATAAATATATGAATGAGTGTATATATTTGTATATATGTATATGTGTAAACATAATAATGTTATATGTATATAAACATAATTTTATGTTAACATACATATATACATACACAAACATACATATACAGATGTATGCACACACATGTACATACACACATACATACTGACACCCTGCACAGTTAAAAAAATCTGCATATACCTTTTGACCCCCTGAAGCTTAACTATTAATCACCCATTGCTGCCTGGAAGACTGACTAATGACAAATAGTCAATTAACATACCTTGAATGTTACATACATTATGTACTCTATTCTTACAATAATGTAGAGACAAGAAAATGTTAAGAAAATCATGAGAAATAACATATATATATACATATATATATATATATATTATTCCTTATCTGGAAGTGAATCATTATTGAAGACCTTCATCCTTGTCATCTTTATGTTGAGTAGGCTTAGGAGGAAGAGGAAGAAGAAGGGTTGCTGTTGCTATCTCAGGAGAGGCAGAGATGGGAAGAAAATCTGCATCCAAAATTTGCATCCAAGTGGAGCCTTGCAGTTCAAACCTGTGTAGTTTAAGGATGAACTGTACACATTTAAAGATACCACCGAGCTGTGGAAACCAAGAGGAAAAATGGCACAGGTCCTGATTTAGACCAAGCCCATATTGAGAGTTCAGATACAAAGAAGGATCTAGAAAAGAAGACTGGAAATGCATAACAAGAAATAAAGAAGTTGAATTTCAAGGAGGTAGTAACCTTTCTGAAGACAACGGACTCTTGCTAGCCATTTTCATCAGTGAGGGCATTGACCTAACAATAATGCTTGTCTCAAGCACAGGGTCTGCTGCAGGATGGAAACTACAGATGTTCTGAGGGTCTATTACCTAAGGCTATTTTCCCACTTAGGAGATAAAGGAAACACAACTGTACAAATGGTTGTTGCAAGGAGGTATGAGTTGAGGCATGAAACTATGCACGAGCCAGCTGACCTCTGCAAGAATCTTTTAAAAGGCAAATAGAACTCTGCAGTTATTCATTATTAAACATTAAGCTGTTCATGCCCCTAAAATGTTGCCCAATTTGGATTCTGTCTGAGGAGGGAGACTAAATAAAAGAGCTTAAAAGCTTCAGAAGTCTTAAATGAATCACTTTCAGTACCTCAGAGTTCAAAAGACACAACCCTATTAGGTTTGAAAAAGAAATCCAAGTCCAGGAAATAGGGGAGAGGTAGACATATATTTTTTTAAGGTGTAAACAGACACCAGACAAGCTTGTGTACAAAGCAGATTGAAGTGATCAGTCTCTCACCTGCCTAACAGAAGAAAACTCTCTTGTGAAAGGATCATCTGGCGACTCTAAGTTACCCAATATGCCGAGATACAGTTGTACAACATGCACCCACATTTAAAACATTACCATATATAGATATACAACTATATATATAGTATATACAGTTGTACAGTGTGCACCCACATTCAAAAAAATACTATATATATGTAAGAAATTGTTACTGATAAGCAAAAAAATAAGAAAAATATAGAGTTAGCAACTAAGGACTTGGAAATAGACATATTTTATATATTAAAGAAAATAGAAAAAGGTAGACAAAAGAGATGAATAATTAGAACATTTCAAAGTGAATTCAAATCTGTAAATTATAATGACCTTTAGTAAAGGCTTGACTAAAACCTAATAGAATAACATCACGTAAACTTCAAATATAATAATAATCTCCATAGCAAAAGAAGAAAGCAAATTCAAGCTGAGAAACCTGGAAAAAAAAGTTAATTTTCATTCTCTAAATGAACTTTCTACTAGTATCTTATCCAAAAAGTCCAATTCACACATGAACAAAATTAACTACAAAACCAATAATGTAAAATCTTCAATAAGTTACTACAAACAAAAAAGTTTAGGAAATAGGAATCAAACAATCTTGGCAGGGAAAAAAAAGAATAAAAACACTTGCAGATGTATGAGAAAAGAGAAGACCAAGTAACATGACTAAAAAGATTTAAATGAGAAATTAAAGAAAAAGGTAAAAGTGTCACCAAAGGGGAAGTTACATTACAGGGAGAATAGATTTGATCATAGTTATATTAAATAATATAGAGGATGAACATTACGGAAGTTATGAAAGTAAAAAGGAAATAATGCGAATAAAATACATCAGAATGAGTTTCAAAGCTATAGATAACCAAAGACAAGTTACTCTGTATATAAATGAGTTTTTAGGGATAAAATATAGTATGGAGTTAATAATTTAAATGATAATAAAAAAAGATTAGGATAAAATAGGACCTACATCTACATACTGGCAGTACACAGCACATACAAGAGAAAATAAACTTGTAACAGTCAACCTGAGAAATATTCTAATATGATTATTATAGAACATATGAAACAAAAAAGTCAGTAAATGCTAGGCATAAGAGTACATCATTAATTTTAGGATAGAATAACAGACAACTTTGAGATAACCCCTAGAATGTATACTAATCTTGGTGAAAATATATTCAGAATTTTTCAAGTGATCAAGTAACAAATTGGTTCGTTAAATTTTATTTACATTGATATATTTTCATTATTTTAACCTGAAATACTACATTATACACAGTTCTTTGCAATAGCTTTTCTCTTTCCTTCTGTTTTACTATTTTACCATGAAAAATCCGCTTATCCAGAAATGATGCTTTAAAAAAAATAGTTGAGTATATTTTGCTATCAAATACCATCTGTATGTGGACTGATTCTCCAATTTCTATTCAAATTCCACCAAGCTTCCATCAAGCTGTTGACTTGACCTTTCTACATGAATATCTAATTGGTATCTCAAACTTCTTACTTCCCAAACTCATCCCCACTCTCATTCTCAGACTTTCCCCTTTTTATTTAATGTTATTTACACATTTGCACAGACTCAAAATGTTTCAATCATTCTTAATTTCTCTCTTTCTTTCTTAACCTATATCTGATTTATCAACAAGTTCTATTAACTCTCCATACAACTTACAGAAAATGTGATCACTTTTCCTCTTTTCTATTACTGCCATCCTAGTCAACAATCAACTGGACAATTTAATCCTACTTGGTTTCCTGGTTTTCAGGGGAACCTCTTCTAAATATAATTTCCACATGGTAATCAGTTAAATATGTAAATGTCAATTTAAAAAAATCTTGAAATAACTTCCACAGAAAATTTGAATAAAATTTGCTATAGGTAATAAAGTTACCTATAGCAGGTATTAATGGATAAAAGTAGTAAGTGCTGGAAGACCCAGACCTCTCCAACAAGCCTCATTTTTTTACATATATTTTTTAAAAATGAAAGCATCAATTAATATTCTATGAATAAATGTATTCAATAATTTTCATATAATTATAACATGAATCTTTGTAGAGATTTAAAAATCAATTAAACCTAAGAACATGGCAATTAACATCTAAAAATCTACATAAGACATGGTAATAATAACCAATAAATAAAATGTTTTAATATAACATAAATCAGTTAAAATGTATCTGATGCATATAATTCTTGTAAAATTTTTGCACAATAATTCTATAAAATAAGTTCAAATAATAATTTCATACTTCTAACGATAGGCACTTAATTTTAAGATGTTTCATGGAACTATGAATGTTGAGTTACAAAGATTCTCTTTATGTTCATTAATCATTATTTATCTATTTTAATTTCTAGCTCTACATAGAGCATAATTTTAAATTCCAAGGCTTAGAGCTCTGGGATGGGAAATGTATATGTTTACTTTTTTGTAGTATGTGTTTTCATGGTATCATTTAAACTCTAATTATGCATGAAATTATATTGGATTTCTCTCTAAATGCAAAGGAAGAAATGTTTTCATGATTCATTCTTTCCTTAGTAAACATTTCTAAAACTGTATTGCTGATACAGCTCATCAACTAAACCTTATGAGAAATGAAATGTAGGGGAGGAAAACACTAATTAGGGGGATTTTTCCCCAAAATACACATGTGAAACTCCCGTTAGTGTCAATCACAAGAAGATGTTTTTCTGCCAAATACCCCTTGGTAAGAATACACAATTTCCCTTGACTTTCAAGTTGGAAATACAATACTTTTTTTCTCTCCAAATTGTTAACAAGCTGCACTACATTCTTTATCCAGAAGTTTGGTTACCACAATACTGTATACAAGTTGAGCAGTTCAGATGATAATTACAAAATAAAATGTGTTTTTTAAGTGACATTTTGAAACAATTTCCTTTATATTAGCTTTGTATTTGCCAAATGGCATCTTCTCTATAACTGAATTTTTCATGGAATTTTAGCCAAGATTTATCATTAATTTGATGTACCTAGAGTTTGCTTGATTGTATTATATTTAAATGATTATATATGAATAACTATTACCATACAGACTAAACAGGTGTTCTCAGTAATGTATGATTTATTAAATATTTAGGGATTTTACCATGCTGTAGTAAAGTATAAAATTATTCTCAAAGCTGCAGAATATATTAATGGATGCTATTATTCTTGCTCTCAGGACAAAAAAAAAAGAAAAAAAAAAAAGAGAACAAAGCTAGCAGGAGGTTGAGGCAGGAGGATGGATTGAGCCCAGGAGTTTGAACCCAGCCTAGGCAACATACAAAGACTTCATCTCTAAATAGATAATTAATTTTTACAAGTTTTTAAAGCAGTATATTGTATGCAAATAAATATAACTTAACTGTGCTTAGTAGCTAGGCCTTAAAATATATACAAAACATTTTTTTTAAATTAAAGATTAGTTTTTCTTGGGAACAGGCAGTAAAAATTACTTTCAATAATATGCATAGATGGTTTGTGTACTACGTGGATTCCAAAATATTGCATACTCCAAAATACAATGGCATATGCTACAATTATAATATTACTTAGAGTTTATATTGATTATCTTGCTTACATCTTTGAATTTATTTGGAAGATGGACTGATTTTCATTAAAGGGCATGAGTTCTAAAGTAAAACTTTTTTGAATTAATACTACCAAACATGTTCTAAGCATAAGCAATGTTACACCATTTTACCCAATTTTAGTAAACTGCTCAGTTAATTAACACAGTACATAAGAGCATTGTATATATATTTTATCCTAATCTTCCCTAACTCAGCAATATGTACTTACTAAATTAGGTATCTTCACAGGAGATTTTTTCAAAAAAGAAGAGATTTAAAAAGTGATTTGATGGACTTTTGTTTTCAGCTCCAAAGTGTAAAGAGCTTGGGAAACTGTCAGTCCTATCCTTACCAAAACTAAAACAAAAAGCTGGAAAACTGAATCTGAATTTTTACATAAGATACCATGTAAAATGTGATCAGAACTGGGGTCACACAAACCTGCCTCCATTTTGCATCCTAACTATGATGGCTATGAAGACGAAAAGCTACAAACCTCCCTCACATTTTGCCCACAGGAAAATT
The DNA here is from genome assembly GCA_963573385.1 of Cacajao melanocephalus. Taxonomy (NCBI): domain Eukaryota; kingdom Metazoa; phylum Chordata; class Mammalia; order Primates; family Pitheciidae; genus Cacajao; species Cacajao melanocephalus. The sequence goes on along the minus strand of CAUYLG010064375.1, from coordinate 39,006 downwards.
TTTGTAGGCCTTATTATCTTTACCTGAAAGCATTTCTGTTAATTTACCATGGGCAATGTAAATTAATAGGTTATCTTCACAAGTGTGGGGTTGTACGACAAAACTCAAAGTCATACCTCTGCCCACCTGAGAGAAATGCATATCTGTTTCCTCTGCTCTACCATCTATAGTATCTTATGTAAAAATGCAGATTCACTGAGCCAAAGACACCAAGGACTATTTTCCCCTACCCTCGTCTCAAATGAAAATTCTGTCTCATATTGTCCCACCCATTCCCCTTTAAATTTGAAGCTCTTGGAATGATCTTCAGAGAAAAGCATAGACCCGTCTCCCAGGCACATGTCCTTAATTTTCGCAAATTAACCTCCTTAATTGAGATTTGCCTTGGTCAATTTCCTTGATTGACATCCTATAACCAAGGAGGGATCCTGAGTGAAGGTGGCTCAGGTGTGCAGGAGCTTTCTTATGGGTGCTTCGTATTGGCTTGGGCTCTTTATAGCCCAAACCCATAGAACAATTTTGCTGAGGTTTGGAAATTTTTTCCTCCAGGGATCCTTGACTTCCAACGTTATTTTAGTTGGGGTATCTGAGGTCTTATTGCTGTTAAAAAACTCCTTTTTTTCCTGGAAGTTTCCACTTGCTTCCATCAGGGAAGGCGAGCTTGTCTGCTTCGTCATTGGCAGAGAGCCATCTTCAGCTCGGGCCCCATCTCTAGGTAAGGAGCTGAGTTGGGATTCTGTTATGCAAATTCTCTTTAATGACTAAAGTTAGTGTTAACAACTAGCTGGTCTTAATTTCTCCTTACATTTAGAATGCTCAGAAACGTGTAATTTGTGTGATTGTTGTTCCTTTAGCTTAGGTGTTTTGTTTCTTCCTTTCTTTTTGTATTATGTTTCACTTCTTCTCTTATCAGACTTGACCAACTCTAAATACCTCCTAGCTTATAAGTTTGAAATTTTTCTCTCTGAAGGGGTAAGAATGCCTTGCTTCCCTCAGCCTTTTAGGGCATTCTCAGGTGACTAAGAATCATGTGAGGGTGTCTGGGAAGAATGCTCCCTAAGATGTGCAGAGGATCTAAGTACGTTTCCCCCTCAGAAGAACACTCTTAGGGTCTAATCTCAGCTAGCGGGTGCATGTAAGGAGCTGAGCCCTCCTGTGCCTTGAGCCCTTGACACAGTGCCAGGTAGCCACAACACAGGTGGGGCAGACCAGTTCAGGGAGTCACGGCCCTGAAAAGCTACGTCTGCAAGCCGCACACATGGGACCTGGCACACTTTCCAACTTGATAAAATCTGAACGAGAACACTAAAGCATGGGGAAGGAAGCCTTTAAGTTGGCTAAAAACTCCCACAGCTGCAGAACATAGAGTTCCACTCTTAGAAACTCTGGCTGGGTATATACAATATACTTATGGAAAATCATCATGTGAATTTTTGATCAAGTAGACCACAATAACCAAAGTAGCTTCTAAGTAATAGTGGCCTAGATAGGGATCTTCTGAGATGTCCAAATTAGTGTATGTATTAGTCTGTTTTCATGCTGCTGATAAAGACATATCTGAGACTGGGTAATTTATAAACAAAAAGAGGTTTAATGGACTCACAGTTCTGCGTGGCTGGGGAGGTCTCACAATCATGGTGGAAGGCAAAAGGCATGTCTTACAGGATGGCAGGCAAAAAAGAATGAGAGCCAATCTAAGGAAAAAACCCTTATGAAAGCATCAAATCTCAGGAGACTTATTCATCACCATAGGAACAGTATGGGGGAAATTGCCCCATGATTCTTTTACCTCCCACTAGGTCCCTCCCAAAACACATGAGTATTGTGGTAGCTACAGTTCAACATAATATTTGGGTGGGGACGCAGCCAAACTATATCAGTGTACCTGCAAATGAAGGTGGAAATTGCAGACACAAAAACTAAACGCCCAGAATGGGCGAGCTACTTTCAGTGGTACCTAGAGAGTAGCAGAAGAGGAGATGATCGCCTCATCTCCTCACAGGAGGTCAACAAACAACTTAGAAATGCTAACCAAGAACTCTCTAATGTATTAGATCTCTTAAAAAAAAAAAGTTCTCAGAATCCCTTACTTTCCACTCGGAGCCTCCTCCACCACCACTTACAACCCTATTCTACCATGACCTCTCTGAACTTCCTGCACCAGATCTGTTCCCTGCTTCTCCTGCATGTTCCAATCTACCATCTCCTCCTCCTTGTCTTCCACTCAACAGAAGGCAGAAGGCAGAAGGGAGCCTAACTTCCAAGATCCTAGCTCCTGCAGATTCTCCAATAACCCCAAAGGCAGCCTCTCATCTGGAAGACGCAGAACAGAGGGACCCTGAAGGGACATCTCTCATGATCACCTCATTTCAAGAACAACTGATAACAGGCAGGGGAATAACTGATAACAGGCAGGAGAACCCCAGTAATTATCAACCCTGGTCAAAGGCTGAGTTGAGGGGCATAAAGAATTTCCTGACCCCCCATAAAAATTCAATTAGGTTTGCCCAAGAATTTGAGCTCATTATCAGAACCTGTGACCAAGGTCATTCAGACCTTTACCAGCTGAATGGTCTGGTCTCAGAGCTAAAGCTAAGGAATGGCTGGGAAAAGCACAGTGGTCAGACCCTCTGGCAGACTTAAGAAGGCCCAGTAGGGCCACAACAACAGCCCTCAAAAGTCTAGAAGGCAGGGGCAAAAATGCATGGGAATAAATGACTGCTCTGTTAAATATTATTCCTTCAGTATTCCGAAGGGCTGTGGACTGGAATAAAATCCAGCAATGCTTCCAGAATCCAAATGAATCAGTTTTTTTAATTATTTTACACATTTTAATAAAACTTTTAGGCAATATTGCAGGATGTCACCTGATTGCTTTGAAAACAATAAAAATGATACATTATTAAATACAAATTTCTTTTTTTAGTACAAATTTAAACAAACTAGATGAGGATATAACCACTCTTCTAAAATGCCACATGACAAATTGGGCCATGGCCAGAATTCATAAACTAGTTAACTTAGCTGACCAATTACCTCATGCTATGATAAGAAAGTAAAGCCAAAGACCGCCCTAGTTATGTATTTACATTTAAAGCAATTAACCTTTTCAAATCTCTCAGCCTCAGAAAAATTTTAAGCGCTCTTAGTCTGAGGACTCTTCCCTTCCAGTCTGTTACTACTTTAAAAGACCAGGACACTTTAAAAGAGACTGCCTTAGGCTGAAACGGAATCAAGAACAGGAAAGAGCAATTCCGAAAGTCTAGGGATGCTCCCAGGAAGTTAAAAGGTTTTACCTCTCCAAACATTCTACCCTGACAAACAAGAGAGGTTAGTATAATAATAAACTGTAAGCTCTCAACTGCTTTAATTGACACAGGAGCGACTATCTATGTTATAAATCCCACCTTATGTAGAGACCTCATTCCTTGGAGTAATGAACGGTTTAACATGGTGGGTGTGTTTAATAAAACTATCTCATGTTTTAAATCTAAACTTATACCCTGCTGTTTCATCAGGTTTAGCTTTCCCCCAGTGAGGGCTCTAAATGTGACATGCTGTTTGCCCCCTGTGTTCCTAATATGCCTGGGGACCCCCATCAATTTTTTAGGCTGTGGTCAGCTCAACATCAAGAATGCCCATATCTCTTTTTCATCAAATAGTGAACTTTTTTTAGAATTAGAGAAAGGAGAACAAAATTATCAAATTTAAAATGGTACTGACAACGTACCTTGATTTAGTACGGGTAATGTAGAAACATCAACTTGCAACTGAGAAAGTGAGATAGAGACAGAAAAGAAAATATTAGAGGAGAAGAGAGAACATTGGAATAAAGGGAAGGGAATGGTAAAACTCTTTCCTCCCCAATCTCTTCCTGTTAACCCCAGAAGTGGAGCATTTGCTTAAGCATGTCCCCTCCCACTTAGAGTCCAATCAGATACAGACATAGGAAAATATTCTCAGCCACTTGAATAAAGGTTGAGATAAACTCAAAGAAACCCTTACCCAATCTTACACAATATCCTTTACGACGGACAGCCATAGATTGAATCGCCCCTATCATACAAGATTATCTTGAAAAGGGTTCATAATTCCTGTACTAACCCCTGCAACAGCCCTATATTACCTTTAAAAAAATCAAATGGGAGAGAATTGAGATTTTTACAAGATTTGAGAGGGCAGTACAAAATATTGTAATACCCGGACACCCAACAGTCCCCAACCCACATACCGTACTGTCAGCTCTAGCCACTACCAGCCAGTATTTCTCAGTCGTAGATCTCTGCTGCGCCTTGTTTAGGATTCCTGTAGATCCAGACAGCCAATATTTGTTTGCCTTTACTTAGAAACTACAATAAAAGTGTACTATAATGCCCCAAGAGTACACAGAAATTTCCACTTATTTTTCCCAAATACTAAAAGCTGACTTAGAGGATTTAATTATTCCTGAGGGCTTAGCACTCATCCAATATGTGGATAACCTTCTCTGTTCAGACACACTCTCTTCCTCTCAGGAGGAGAGTCTATGTTTACTCAGCTAGTGAGGAAGACAAAGTATCCAAAAACAAACTTCAGCTATGTTTACCCCAAGTTAAGTATTTGGGGCATATGATCTCAGTCGAAGGACTGAGTTTTAGCTCTGATAGAGTGAGAGGAATTTTAGCTTTCTTAATGCCCATCACTAAGAAACAACTTAGAGAATTTTGGGGGCTGGCTAGCTATTGCAGGAACTGGATACCAAATTTCTCCCTTATGGCTCAACCTCTGTATGCACACTAAAAAATGAATAAATAATCTGATCCCTTCATGGAGACTCCGGGCAGACAACCAGCTGTACAACAAATAAAGGAAATTCCAACTAATAACCCAGCCTTAGAGCACTCTAACTACAAATTGCCTGCCTGCCTTCCTTTCTTCCTTCCTTCCGTCCTTCCTTCCTTCCTTCCTTCCTTCCTTCCCTTTTCTCTTTCTTTTTATTTCTTTCTCTTTCTTTTCTTTTCTTTCTTTCCTTCTTCCTTTCTTCTTTCTTTATCTTTCTTTCTTCCTTTCTTCTTTCTCTCTCTCTCTCTCTCTTTCTTTCTTTTTTTGAGACAGAGTCCCACCTTGTCACCCAGACTGGAGTGCAGTGGCACAATCTTGGCTCACTGCAACCTCTGACTCCTGGGTTCAAACGATTCTCTTGCCTCAGCCTCCCGAACAGCTAGGATTAGAGGCCTGCCACAACATCTGTTGTATTTTTAGTAGAGACAGGGTTTCGCTATGTTGGTCAGGCTAGTCTTGAACTCCCGACCTCAGGTGATCTGCCCACCTTGGCATCCCAAAGTGTTGGGATTACAGGCATGAGTCACCGTGCCCGACCATCTTTCTCCTTTTTTGTACATTAAATTGGAGGTATTGCATCCGGGGCACTGACCCAGAACATGCTGATCATCACACACCTACAGGCTATTATGGCCAATGGCTTGACCTCATGGCTTGAGGGCTGCCTTCCTCTCTGACAGCAATATTAGCCACTGCCCTTCTGTACAAGCCTGTCAAAGAAATAATTATGGGTTTCCCCCTTAGAATTTTTGTACTGCATTCCTTTGAATCCCTTCTAAACTCTCATCATACTCAACAACTTTCTGTCAATCAGTTAACCTTTTATGAAGTTTTGCTTTATCATCTCCAAATAGTATCATTTCCCATTGTAATATTCTCAATGTGGTCACTCTCTTGCTGTGCCCTTACAACGAAACCCTTATTGACTGTGTTCTAATGGCAAACCAACTTCTCACTACCAGGACAGACCTATAAGAGACACCACTGTATAACACTGAGATAGAATGCTTATACAGACGGCTCTTATTTAAGAGGAGAGGATGGAAATTTTAGAGCAGGACGTTCTGTGGTTCCCTTACCAGAGGTAATTGAAGCTGGTCCACCTCCCCAAGCCAGATCAGCTCAAGTAGCCAAATTGACTGCCCTGACCCAAGCTTGTCAATTGGCAAAAGACTGGGAGCATTTACATTGGTAGCTGAGCAAAGATGGAATAAAGTAGGGAGACTTGGATATTTAGTTTCTTTTTGGAGTGATGGCAATGTTATGAAATTAGAGCATGTTGATGGTTATGCAATTCTGAATCTATAAAAACCATTAAATTGTGCAGTTTAAATGGATAAATGCATGGTGTATCTATTATATTTCAATCAAGCTATTATTAAAAAAAACAAAAAGTAAAGGAGAAATAAATGCTTCTTGACAAATAAACATTGAGGGAATCTATTATCAGCAGATCTGACCACAAGAAGGATTAAAGGATTTTTGTTAGGCAGAAGGTAAATGTTATACGTTAAAAATTTGAACCTAGAATTTTTTTTAAAAAAGGACAAAAACATCAGAAAAGGAACAAATGAATACAACATAATTCTATTTTATCTTAATTGATCTAAAATATAACTATTAATTGAAAGTAATCAGAAGAGCAATGTATTTGATCATTATAGCATATTAAAATGAATTAGAGCTATTTCACCAAGTATAGGAAAAATTGGGAATACTGTCTCAAAAGTTATGTTTAATGCACATGAAGCAAAAAGGTGTTATTTCAAGATGGACTTAGATTAGTTAAAAATGCATATTGCAAACTCTAAGAAAACTGCTAGACAATGGTTAAAAGAAATATTATTGATACACTAAGGGAGGAGCTAAAATGTAATCACATAAAATACCCAAGTAAAATGAGAAAAGAAAGAAACAGAAGCCCCTGTTAATAATTGATGTTAATGCAAATACATAAATATTCATTTTGAATGTGAACGGTATAAATATACCAATTAAAACACAGGTTATAATAAGGGTGATTAAAAACAAAACCCAGGTATGTATTTTTCTAAAAGAACCCACAATAAATATACAAACCCTAATGTGTTGAACGTAAATGGATGAAGAAAGAGTTAACATGTTAATACTAATCAGAATAAAGCTGGAATAGCTGTATTAAAGTCAGAAAAGGTAGACATTTGAAAAGGGAAAATGATCAGAGATAAAGAGACTTAATAGTAAGACTGTCAATTCTCCAGGAAGTTATACAAATCTTAAATCTGTATGCACCTAACAACAGAGCATCAAAATACATGAGGTAAAACTAATCAAACTACAAGAAAGACAAATACAGAACTGTAGTCAGAAAGTTAATGTCTCTTGTAACTGATAAAACAAGCAGGCACAAAATCAATAGGGATATAGTTAAAATGAACAGTACCATCAAACAATTTGATTTAATTGAAATGTATATAATATTCTATGTAATAACAATAGAATCCATATTCCTGTAAAACTTGCATAAAACTTTCACCCAAATAGTTTATGTTTTGGCCATAATGTCTTAACAAATTTAAAAGAACAGAGATTGTGCAATATATACTCTCTGACAAAGATAGAATTATCCAGAAGCTAAAAGCAGAAGCATAGCTGAAAAATTCCAAAGTATCTGGGAATTAAACAATGTACTTCAAAATAACACATGGGACAAAGAAAAGGTCTCAAGAGAAATTTGTAATATTTTTTACTAAATCAGAAGAAAATAATTTACAAACACTATATGATGCAGCAAAAATAGTGCTCAGTGGAAAATTTATGACATGAAATATATACATTAGAAATTTTAAAAATCTAATATCAATAGTGTAAACTTTTATGCTACAAAATTAGAGAAAGAAGAGAAATTTAAGCCAAAAATGAGTAGAAATAAAGAAATATCAAACTTAGAGCAGAAGTTAATAAAATTGTAAGCAGGAAAACAATAGAGAAAATGAACATCATCAAAAGCTGCTTGTTTGAAAAGATCAATAAAATGGATAATTTTCTAGGTCAAACTATCTAACAAAATGATTGAAGATAAAAATGGGATTATCAGAAAAGAATGATCCTTATTGATCCCCTGAGCATTAAAAAAGAAAAATGAAGAAATACTATGAAAAATTCTATGCCAAAAATTGGTAAATAAAATGAAAAAAATCCCTTGAAGAACACAAACTGTCAAAACTCGCACAAGAATAAAAGGATTACCTCAATAGTCCTATATTAATTGAAAGAAATTGGACCGATTACCTTCTGAAAACACAATCAACAGGCCCGTATAATTTCACTGGTGAATTCATTTAAAGAAGAAATAATACCAATTTCTCACAATATCTTCCACAACATAAAAGCAAAGGGAACTCTTTCTAATTAATTTCATGTTAACTTTACACTAGTGTCAAAACTAGATAAAGATGTTGCAAAAGCAGAAATCCATGGAGCAATCTGTCTCATAATTATAGACTCAAGATACTCCACAAAAAAATAACATTTTGTAACGTATAACTATATAATTAAAATTATATAATTTAAAATTATATTTATAATTATATTGAATTTAAAATGTAGAGAAATAATAATACACAACCAAAAGAGGGATTTATTCCAGGTATGCATGGTTGGTCCAGCATCCAAAAATCAATGCAACTGTCATGGGATCCTTGGGGTGTCCCTTTGCCAGCCAGAAACCTATGTCATAGGCAGCACCCTCTGTCTGAGTATTGCTCATGCACACTGCACTGGGCTCGTTCTGCCCACTCAGCCTAGCAGACTGTGCTTGGCTCACACTACTCAATCCCATACCTGTTGAGGGCAAGCCAGGCCTGGGGCAGCAAGGGTTGTGTGGGCAATCTAGCACAGAGTCTGACCACTGTGCACATCCAGGCACACTGGCTGCTGTGGTGGGGTGGGCAGCTCCAGGCACTGGTACAAGTGCTGGCTCCATGAGAGGCCACAGCTGGAGCAGATGTACTGCATGCTGTTTCTGTTGTGGGTATCTGCATCTGGACATGCAGGGTGCCTAGAAGCTTGCAGATGCCTGGAACCACAGAGCCACAAATAGAGTTTCCTAGCCCTGGCTGGGGAGCCCCTAGGTTTGGGATCCCCGAGGGGCCACAGCTCTTCTCTCCTTCTTGTCACCCTCAACATGGCCAGCCAGGGGTGTGTTTCAGACCTGTTTGTGTTACAGCTCTTTCAGTCCCATAATTTGGTGGGTTCCAAGTTTCTGTCCCACATCAAGAAGTAATGAGGCACACAGGCAACTGGAGAGAGAGCTAGGCAGACAGGAGCTTCACTGAGCAACAGAACAGTTCTCAGGAGACCTGGAGTGTGTAGCTCCTATCTGCAGGCAGATGTCCCAATGTCTCTGTGAGTCTGGCTGAATCTGGGATTTCTATGGGCTTCAGAAGAGAGAAAGTGCTGCTGATTAGTCCATAGGTGGCCATTGGCAGGCCAGAAACAGCACCATAAGTTCTCACTCTGGGCTGCAGACTCCACTGGGAACTGGCAGCCTAGCTCCCAGGCTTCAGGCTATCCCTGGCTTGAAGGTGGAGTTACACAGGGCATCCACCCCTTTCATCCTAGGAACCTGTTTTTCTCCTGCCATCAACGTGCCCTCCATGGCACCCAGGTTGTTCATCCTGAGGGCACCTGCAGGCCTGCATTGAGCCACCCTCAACACCCCCTGCCAGCCCCCCTTGAGCTTGTTGGTACCCAAAGCTTCAGAGGTGTCGGAGGTAATGGTGGGGGGAGGTGGGCGGTGTGCTGCCATGTCAGCACTGCCCCAAGTGTGCACACACCTGGCCAGGTCACAATAGAATCCAGGCTCAGCTTCCACTTTGCTCTGAAATCAGAGTGGGTGCCGGAAGTGCGGAGATCCCTGTAAGCCAGAACAGGCTCTTCTGGGCCTGCAGGAGCAGGGGGGCTTCCTGGCCACCAAAGGCGCAGGGATGTCTGCATCAGAAGCATGGCCTGGCTGCTGCAGCTGCACTCAAGAGCATGGGCTCCCTCCTCTTTAACTCAGTAGGGGATGTAGTTCCTGTCTGTTCCTGGCTCCCATGGGCTCCACACAACACGCAGCCCTGGCTGCCCCTTCCACTCTGTAGCCGGTGTCTTTGCAGGACCATCCCAGATGGGCTGCCACTGCCATCACAACCAAACACATGCACAGACTAAAGAAGAATCTACTGATTATATCAGTAAACACAGAAAAAAGTATTTGATAAAACCCAACAGTTGATAATGATAAAAACTCTCTAAAACTAGAAAGAGAAGGGAATTTTCTTTTCCTGATTGTGAGAGAATGGAGATTTTCCTTCAAATCAGGAACAAGTCAAGGCTGCCCAATCTCATCATTCCCACTTAATATTCTACTGGAATTCTTAGTAGTATGGTAAGACAAGAAAAGGAAATCAAGGGAATATAGATTCGAAAAGAAGAAATATACCTATCTCTGTTTGCAGAAGGCATAATTATCTAGGTAGAAAACCCAGAAGAATAAACAACAAAAATGATAAAAATCTCTTGGAAATACTAAAAAGGTTGCAGAATACAAAGTTATATACAAAATAAATTGCTTTTCTATATACCAGCAATAAACAATTGGAATTCTTAATAATCACTTAAGATAGCAACACAAAAACTCAAATACTTAGGTATTAATCTAACAAAATATGTGCAAGATCTGTATTTGAAAGGTTATGAAACATCAATTTAAAAAATCAAAGAAAATCTAAGGTAACCAAGACGCATTCTGTGTTCATTGATTTGAAGACTCAATATTGTTATGATGTTAATTCTGCCAGGTATTATGGCTCATGTCTTTAATTCCAGCAGTTTGGCAGTTTGAGGTGGGAAGATTACTAGAGCCCAGGAGTTGGAGACCAGTCTGGGAACCATAGTGAGAGTTTGGCTTTACAACAAATACGAAAATTAGCTAGGTGTGTTGGCATGGGCCTGTAGTCCCAGCGACTTGAGAGGCTAAGGTGGGAGGATCGCCTGAGCCCAGAAGGTGGAGGTTGCAGTAAGCTGAGATCACTCCACTGCCCTAAAAAGATGTCAATTCTTCCCAAGTGGTGCTGGAACAAGTTAACATCTATTGAGAAAACAAAAAGATACTAAAGAACCTTGACACAGACTTTACAACTTTCACAAATATTAACTCAAAATAGGTCATAAATCTAAATGTTAAATGCACAACTATAAAAATTATTTAAATGATTGGGCCAAAAATAATGTATTACCTTGAGTTTGGTCATAAGATTATAAATACAAGGGAAATAACAAAATCCATAAAGAAAAAACAGACAGGCTGGATTTTAAAAGACACCATTAAGAAAATGTAAAAACAAACCAGAGACGGAGACAAAGGATTACAAAACACATATCTGATAGATAGCTTGTATTCACAACATTCAAAGAATGCACACAAAAATCCACCAAATGATACAACAAACACGTCAATAAAACATACCATGTTAATATAAAGATATTATTAATAGGGCATATTAAATGTGTTATATGAAGACTTTCTATAGCATCATCACAATCATTCTATAAACCTAAAACTGGTCTAACATTTTAAAAATGTTTATTATAAAAAAAAAAGTGATTGGAGAGGTTAAAGAAGGACAAATGAAGATCTATTGACTCCTGCTAACTGTTCACCCTTTTTCATGGCAGAATTGGAGCCTGCCAACATAATATGGTTGGATTAGATTTTTGAGGATGGCATTACCTAATCAAATGAAAGAGAACAGGGCAAATAGACATGTCACCTCTGAGCCATAGTTTAAATATTGACATGGATCTGTGAAATGATATGTAGCCATGAAAATATCCATAGCAATTGACATACACATTGGTCAAGATTATGGGTCTCTTAGTATAAATAAAGATTCTGAAATGCAGAGTAAGGTGATCAGGATTAGGTCAAATTAAAATCTTACCCCTGAATAAAGCATGTCTGTTTTAAAAATCCCACTTGTTAACCATAATGTTAACCATGAATTAACTTTATACAGAAAATTAGCCAAAAAGGGCAGGTAATAAATATTGTTTGAATGAACAAATCGATGTCCTGACTTGTGAGTGTAGTAGTTTGGTAATACTATCCAGAAACTACTGGGAACATTTTAATGAGAATATATTTAAGGTCATAAAGTTTATGTTTTATTTGGCACAATCTGTAACTGGATAGAGAAAGACTGAGCATATGGAAAAAAATTAGGAGTCTTTTTTTACGTTAGAGAAGATGATGGCATGAGAGATGTGCTAACAGCAAGAATGGGGAAGACAGGGAAGAAAAACATAATAGGCAGAGCCTGGGAACTTATTGAATATAGAGAAGGAGAAAGTGAGTGTGATCGTGAGTTTAAGAAATCTATTTTATATTCTTAACTGTTTCTTGACAGGCCTTCTATCTAGAAAGTTTGTTGTTAGATCATAACTTGGATATTTAACTTATGCTATGCTTTGGACTTAATGAAATTGGTCTAGAGGGAGATTCAGGGGATCTTTATGTTGTGACAAAGTGTTCATTAGCCATGGTAATAGCTGATTTTAAAGATCATTTGTTATCTGTGAAAAGGAAAAAAACACAACGTGTTTAAGTGGTTGTGCTGATGTTCCATTTTGACAATAATTACTACACAATTGTGAAGGGAAATTGGTCATTTACAAACTGTAATGACAAATCTTAATCTGGTAATAACCGCAAATGTACTCCATTACATGTATAATTGGCAGTAATCTGTATCCAAGTGCTGGTCCAGACAGGCAACAGCTGAAGGACAGAATTCTCATTTCCTAGATATATAGTGTTCCTTGAAATAAATAAGCAGATAACTTTAGTTATTAAATTGTACATTATTTTATAACAATATTAAGATGCATTTCTTTACAAGGTTCACATTTATATTCATCTATCTGAAAAGACTAGATGGTTAGTTTAAGTAAATTCATGAGATGATGAATACCTCAGTTACCCTGATATGATTGTTACCCATTGTATGCATGTATCAAGTCATCACTTGTACCTCATAAATATATACACCTATTATGTACCCATAATAATTATAAAAATGAAATTGTATAAATGAAAGGAATAGGAGTAGAAGATCTGAGTGGTTAAAATAAACAAGGGGAAGACATCACTTACTCATTGCTAAGGACCAGCTAGAAACTGACCTGGCATTTCAATTACTTACCTTAGATTTTTATCAACATTTAATTATTGACATGAGATATTCTTATCATAAAGGTGATTGGAAGCTCTCGACTTTTTGTTATGGACTGAACTGTGTGCACCCAAAATTCATATTATGAAGCTCAGTCCTCCAACTGACTGCCTATGGAGACGGGGCTCTCAAGGGAATAATTAAAGAAGGTTTAAGGGTAACATGCTAATCCAATAGGACTGTTGTCTTTGTAAGAGGAGGGAGAGATGTTAGGGGCATACATAAACAGAAGACAGGCCACTTGAAGACATAGGGAGAGGCTGCTGTCTGAACTCCACTCAGTGAGCCCTCACCAAAACGGATTCTGCTCCCACCTTGGTCTTGAACTTCCAGCTTCCAGAACTATGAGAAAATACATTTTTGCTGTGTAAGTACCCAGTCTATGGTACGTTGTTATGGCAGCCTGAGCAGACTACTCCACTCACTAATAGTCACCATAAAATCAACTGGACATGTCCTCAATTTCATCTAATGGGCAGGGAAGATCTAACTGCAAAGAACGATCTAAGTGAACAGTAGAAAGTTACTACCTGATATGTATCATTTAGTTAACATACTAGCTATGCAGAATATTAATCTCCAAATTCATTTAATTATTTAAAATACTCATTAAAATTCTAATAACTTTGCGGGGGGGGAGCTTTTAAAAAATAACATTAATGAGTAGGTCATTTTTCTCAGTCACCTTCACATTTTGCTCTTTTATGTTCCTTAGAGTCATATATTTTTCTTTTTGAGTCAGAGTCTTGCTCTGTTGCCAGGCTGGAGTGCAGTGGCACAATTTCGGCTCACTGCAACCTCCGCCTCCTGGGTTCAAGCAATTCTTCTGCCTCAGCCTCCCAAGTAGCTGGGACCACAGGTACGTGCCACCATGCCCAGCTATTTTTTGTATTTTTAGTAGAGACGGGGTTTCACTATGTTGGCCAGGATGGTCTTGATCTCTTGACCTCGTGATCCGCCCACCTTGGCCTCCCAAAGTGCTGGGATTACAGGCGTGAGCCACCGCACCTGGCCTAGAGTCATATTAATTCAGAAGGAAATTTGTTCAGAAACCTACCTGCATTTTACATTCAAAGTTTATGATGATAGTGATATTTCAAATTCTTTGGGGTAGTTTTTAAAAAATTATTTATGTTTTGATAATTTTAAATTCAAAAAGGTATAAATTTCATTGCAAAACATTTTCTTAAAGTTTCTGGCTCATATGGTTAAATTTCTTTTCTGTAGTCCACTCTACTTTCCCATTTTCACTTTCTATTAGTAATCACCATGGACTTTATCAAGTATGTTTGGTCAGAATTTTATATATGCACAGTTACACTATATATATTGGTAGTGTGAAAAAATGAGTTTACATTAAACGTAATTTTCTAAAACTTCCTTTTTTACTCAACAATACATCAAAGCATCCTTCTACATTGGAATTTATAATTTATTTTTTTATTATATATTTGCTTACTTTGCTGTTTCTTAATTAATTTAAAACTAGTTTATCAATAGAAGTAAATGTTGTAACTGTCCATAATACAGAAGACCTGTCCTTCTCACTTTTCTTGAAATTATCACTATTCAGAATAGCTTTTTACCTCCTATCACCAAGATAATTCTGAATAATAATCATTTGTTTGATTTTTATTTTCCATTGATTTTATTTATTCATTGATTTTTCCAAATGTAGGTAAGTTATCTTTTTAAAAATGTCTCCATATTTAATTTTCCATTCATATAGTTGTTTGTTACATGGGTTTTTTACATTTTTTTCTTACCTTTTTCTGTCTTCTAACTCACCACTCTGTAAGTATTCACATTCCAGTCCGTTCTTCCACTTGTACTTTTGATGCCTCCTGATTTTGTCAGCTATACCATTACTTTTATATTATCAAGATATATCAGGCTGATATTCTCACTAATAATTCTAGTTACATTTGTACTTTTTGTTGCCATTCGATTCTAGAAACTGAAAGTATTTAAGAGTTGAAAGTGTAATTTTTATTTAATTAAATATTGCTGAGAAATCAAATAATATTTTAAGATTACATTTCCTTCTCTGCTTTACTTGGATTGGAAATACAAGATATCCAACCAAGCATGTCAGTGGAAATTGTCCTTACCGTTAAAGTCACATGAATTCATTTGATCTCCCATTGCTCAAAGTGTCCTGATGGGGAGGAAGGCAGCAAAGCACACTGCCATGTGTGTACCTATGCAGCAATCTTACATGTTCTTCACAAGTACCCCAAAACCTAAAATGCAATAAAAAAATTTGCTTCATATTTGAAACACTTAATTTTACAGAGATTTTTTCCCCTCATGATTTTAAAAACTTTTATCCTAAAATGATAGTGAATGTTCACATTCTTCATAACTCCTCCGGTTTCCAATAATAGCATCAATTATGGCAATTAATTAATTCTTTGTTTGCCAAAAGTATATTCCTTCTAGAATTCTTTGAACTCTTGCTCCCAAATTGTTCTTCTCAGGCTTCTTTTTCTGCTTTAATTCTGGGATGTACTCTGGGTTTAGAATCTCTGTTTCTTGAGCCTTACAGCTTCCACATTCTTAGAGTCCCCCCTTGTTTTATTTATTTATTATTTTTAAAAAAATTAGATAAAGATCTCATTATATTGCCCAGCTGGTCTTGAACTCCTGAGCTCAAGTAATCCTCCTGACTCGACCTCCTAAAATACTAGGATTACTACACCCAGCCTCTCCCTTGTTTCACTGCAGGTTTTTCTTAAGTAGTTTCCATGGCAGTTTTTATGGGAGGAAAAATGTCTTAGTAATTGAACGTTTTGAAAATGCATTTGTTTTGATTTCATTGATTAAAAATATCTCTGAATATGCAATTTTAAATTATTCCCCCAGATAGTTAAAGCACTGGTCTAACATCGTTTTGAATTTTATGATGCTAATTAGAAAGTTACACCTTCTCTACTTTCCATCTCTTTGTTGGTGATCTTTCATTTCTTTCTCCTTCTATGCTTTTATGATTTTATCTTCTTTTCTAGGCATAGAAATTGCACAAGTGTGTTAGAAAGAGTTTTTCATTATTTACCATTTTTATTAATTCAGCAGACTTTTCAGTGTGAAAACCTAGGCTTTTCTTAAGTTTATTTTTTTGTAGAGTTTTAAAAATTGTTCTCTTTACACCCCCTTCTCAAAAAATATCCACCTGGTATTTGTTATCCAGAATTTGTATAAATTCAATTAGAATAATATTATACTTTCAAGATTGATTCACTATACCTCTTCTATGTTCTTCGTGCTGTTCATGCCTAAATTCTAAATCCAATTCATCACCCTACTGCCAACTGATGACCTTGCTTGCTGTTTTGCTGAATACATTGAAGTAACTAGAACAAAAAAATATCTTCCACAAACTGCATCCTCCAGCCCCACCTATCTGCTGGCATATATCGTTGACTTCTCTCCTGTTACAATGTGGAACTCTCTGTACTCATAGTCAAGGCTATGACCTTGTGCACCATATTTGTCGCTCTCTTCTACGCAAGGTTCGTAATGCACTGACTGCAACCTTCATCGTCCTCCAAGACTGAAGCACTGTTCCCCAGGGGCTGGTAGTCTTATGGCTAACATCCCTTATCTGTGTCTCTGTCCAGGATTTTTACCTATTCTAAAGAGAGCTGTCTTGTTCAAGGCTGTGCACCCTTTTCTGGGCAGCCAGCTAAGAAAGATTGGCCAATGGAGAGGACACAAGTCTGGACCCCTCACTCCAATGCTAGACAATTGTGAACAGTAACCATAAATTTAGAGTTCCTTGTTTGACTGGCTTTGAATCAATACTGGAATTCTTGCTCCCCCATAGTTAGGACTGACTACGTAAATTTTAGATTTCAGTGAAAATTGTAACTGGGGGGCTCATCGTTCAAAAATAATTTAAAAATTCAACATTCTTATGACAGAGCATTAAACCAAAGGAGAAACCTTTCTAAACACAGAGACCTGTGGCCTATAGAGTAGGTCACACACTCATGAAGCCAGCCCTGCCCACAGGCTTCATCTTGAGAACGCTCCCCAATACACTTCCTGTATGAAAATACATAGTTCAGTGTCTGCTTCTCAGGGAAACGAGTCTACAACAAGGATGTAATGTTTGCATAACTCCACTATTCCTGTTTAATATCTCCTGCATATCAAAATTCCCTTTTCCTATTTAACATCTGTGCTCAACAGCCAATAAATAAGCTGCCCCTTATCTCATTATAGAAAGAAATAAGCAAAACAAACTTATCAAAGCAGTTGAGTATACTTATGAGGGTAATTCTCCTATCCCCCCTAATTTCTTCTATTAAATTTTATTTCACCATCAACAAAAAGGTTATTGTTGACCTGGTGCAGTGGCTCACATCCGTAATCCCAGCACTTTGGGAGGCCAAGTGGGGTGGATAATGAGGTCAAGAGATTGAGGCCATCCTGGTCAACATAATGAAACCCCATCTCTACGAAAAATACAAAAATTAGCTGGGCATAGTGGCTCGCACCTCTAGTCCCAGCTACTCAGAAGGCTGAGGCAGGAGAATTGCTTGAACTCAGGAGGCGGAGGTGGCTGTGAGCAGAGATCGCACCACTGCACTCCAGCCTGGTGACAAAGTGAGACTCTCTCAAAATATGGCTATTGTTAAAGTTACCAATGTTATTAAGGGTGACAAATCCAATGTCAATCCTCAGTCTTCATTTTCTCTTACTTTGCAGTAACATATATCATACTTTATTGCTCTTTCTTCCATAAAATATTTTGGGGTTGGGCGTGGCAGCTCATGCCTGTAATCCTAGCACTTTGGGAGACCAAGGCAAGCAGATTGCTTGAGTTCAGGAGTTTGAGACCAGTTTGGGCAACATGGCAAAACCCATCTGTACAAAAAATACAACAATTAGCTGGGCATGGTGGCTGCTACCTGTAATCCCAGCTACTCTGGAGGCTGAGGTGGGAGGATTGCTTGTGCTCAGGAGGTCAAGGCTGCAATGAACTGTGATGACACCATTGCACTTTAGCCTGGGTCACAGACAGAGACCCTGTAAAAAAAGAAAAAGAAAAGAAAAGAAAAGAAAGAAAAGAAAGAAGGAAAGAAAGAAAAGAGAAAAGAAAGAAAGAACAACAAGCAAACAAAAAAACACACAAAATAACAATAACAGCAACAACCACAAACTCACAAAAAGAAATACTTTCTTTCTTGGAACACATTGAAGTGATTTTCTTTTAAATTTTGGGGTACTTGATTTTAGATTGTTTTGTTTATGTTTTAGTATAATGTTTACTGCTTCTAAGTGTTTGAGTGCCTTAAGGCACAATTTTGAATTTCTTCTTTTATATTTACATCTTTCTCTTGGTGAACATTCAATTCCATCAATAAATTAACTTTAATTTTAAAAGAAGCTCCTTAATTTAAAAAGATTGGCCAGTGGAGAAGATACAAGTCTGGATTTCTCACAATTGGGATCCTCAGATATCCAATTGTCTAGCATTGAGAAGCTCTAGCCAGGTTCTCTTCTCTGAATTGCTAAATAGTCTATAGAATCTGCCTGTTTTTTTTTTTTAATTAGGTGATAATATGTACAAATAATGATACATTTTTCTTTCAAGATTTATAGCCATTATTATTACTATTATTATTGTATTTTCTCATACCTTTGATCAAAACTACAAATAGAATATTAAATCATTGTGGTAATAGTTAATATCTTTGTTTTTTACCTGATTTTAAAGAATACATATGAACTTTCTCTCTTAAGTATAATCAATTATCTTCTGTTTAGTATTGCATAGCAAAGATTTAATCAACAAAAAATAAAATAAAATTTTAGAACAATTATGTGTCAATTATCACAAAGTTAAAATTTAAGATATCAGCTGAACATGGTCACCATGGATTGTTGAGATTTGGTTGTACACCTGAGAAAGCACGAAACTAATAGGAGTACTGCTGAAAAAATTGTGTGTTGTGAGAAAGAGAGGGAAGCCTGGGATAACTTCAAAGTTTTGTCTTAGTAACTGTAAGAGTAGAATTTTCATTTACTAATATAAGGACTAAGGATTGGCCATGTTTAGGATGTGGAATAATAGGAGAATCATAATCGACTTTGTATTTTGAGATTATAAATATTTACCTTCATGTAGATTATGAGAAAGATGCTGAATACGTGAGTTGGACATCTGTCTCGTTTGTTCTTTGAACAGATTTTCAGCACCTAGGGAGGGAGGGGTTACAGGTAGAACCTGATGAAACTATTTTTCAAGATGGTATTCAACCTTACAAAAGAGGAGAAAAAAGGGAACCTGATATTATTGGAAGACAAAGCCACAGGAAATAATGTGTGGTATTGGCCCCGAAAACTATCACTCAATGGAATAAAATGGGGCTCTTGGGGACAGACAGAGTAATAAGCATAAAAGAGACATACAGAGTCATTAGTCATGAGCAATGATACAAATTACCACTTTACACCTGTAAAACTGGTAAAGATTAGATATTTACACAATGCTAAGTGTAGGCAGACGTGGCAGAGACATAGAACTTTTATATACTGATGCTGAGCAGGTAAATTGCTACAGTCATTCTGCAAAGCAATAGATGTATGTATTTATTAATGTACATATGCAGAGAACACACACATACACACAAACATACGCACATATAGATTTGCCTTTTCCCAAGGAGAATCTCATATGGCAGTGAGAAGGGACATGAGCAAGAATGTGGTGAGCTCTAGGCAGGCTGGGCATCTATCAGTGGGAGAGTATAGATGAACAGCTCTGCCATGTCAACCTATTGGGCTTGCATGTCTCCACATAGGTGGTGTTGACAAGGCTCAAACATAGTCTAACTCAACACCTTAGCAGAATGCCTTTTGGTCTTCTCTAGAACAGAGAAAGCTGGTCAGTGAAAGGCAGTGTTGTGAGAAGTTGCCTCCAAGGGCCTTCTTTTTTTTTTTTTTTTTTTTTTTTTTGTGATGGAGTCTTGCTCTGTCACTCACCCAGGCTGGAATGCAATGGCATGATCTCGGCTCACTGCAACCTCTGCCTCCCGTGTTCAAGCACTTCTACTACCTCAGCCTCCCTAGTAGCTGGGACCACAGTCCTGTGCCACCACGCCCAGGTAGTTTTTGTATTTTTAGTAGAGATGGGGTTTCACCATGTTGGTCAGGCTGGTCTCGAACTCCTGACCTCAAGTGCTCCACCTACCTTGGCTTCCCAAAGTGCTGGGATTACCGGCATGAGCCACTGTGCCTGGCCCTTTCTTATCTACCTCTCTATCTTAACAGAGATGTATGCTATTTTGCAGGAAACTCAGTTTCTTATCCACTTTCCTGGTTCTAGTGAGACATGTGGTTTGCCACTTTGCCATTGCCTTTTAGGTCTATCTGCAGATTATAAAGTCACCTAATTATAGCCTAGAATTTGATCCTCCATGACAAAGTAGTGCACTGCTTATGTTATCTGTCATCTGGCTTGTCCACTTCAGTGAGGATTGTGGGTTACAGTAACTGACACCGTGCTGATCTTGCTTAAGCTGTGCATGTATATATATGTGTATATATATAGATAGATAGATAGATAGATAGATAGATAGATATATAAACAGTATCAATCCATTTGGGCTTATTGTGTCCTCTCTTTACTGAATAAATCTATGGTAGAATGGTAGACCCACCAAACAGCTGCAATAATCACTGTTTAGGGAATATCTGATTCCTTGACAGTTAGTGCACAGGTGAAAAATGGTGGCTGTATATAATGACGTAATACAAAGCAGTTAAAATCAATGTTTAAGATATACACAAAACAACAGGAATGCATCTTAAAGTATACAGTTCCAGGTAAAATTAAGCAAAAACAAGAATAAAATCAATAACAGGATCACATTTTCTTAAATTAATATACATACACACAAATGGGAGTAAAAATAAGGAGACACAGTAGTAATTAAAATAAAACAATAGGAGACTGACATGGATTTCAATGATAATGTGCACAGCTTTGGAATTTGATTAACTCTAGGCTCTTCACCTGAGATTTATACAATCAAAACAAAGAACAAACAAAAACACGGTGGTGAAGCAATTGATGTCCCTAAGGTCAGAGCCTAGCGAATGAAACAAATACTATTGCTAGACCAAATCATTGCTGTAGTGCTTTCTGTAGAGAAAACAAAATCAATTTCTAGTGTTACACTCTGTAGCAAGGCCTTCATGTTTCATTTATCCACACCCAAAGGGTTAAAGTTTTTAGAAATTGGATATTTTAGTTTACAAGTCTAGTTACTTCCTGGGTTAATTGACTAGTTTAATTGACTACTGGAGTCTCTGGTGACCAATTATTCTTTAGAGGGTAAGTTTCTTCTCTTTTGGAAACTTTCAAATACAATAAATCATGCTATTCCCATCTTCTTTACTGCCTAGTTATTTATTTAAAAGCCTTACTAACAGAGTCTACATGGAGAGATTCTAATGAGATTAACCCTTCTAAAGAAAGCTATCTTTGGTTAAGTCCAGGCTAAATTTCTATTTTGGACTATGTTGTGAATTAGCTGGTACCTAACTGCTCTAAGAGATTAAAAAACTACAAATTTAATCCCTATAAGCAAACCCACTGGTAGCATAACCAGCTAAAAATTCAAGGATCAGAAAAGATTGAATTTCTTTACATTTTATCTAGGGAAAAATTGACCTAAAAAGACATTAAGCAACTTAAGCAATAAAGGTGCTGCCTTTTAGTATATGAGATTAAGATTGGTTTTTAAAAGACTAAGTTTAAGTTCAGAGACTTGCATCTGCTGGTGGTTTTGATTGGTTTAAATTTGAGCAAGTAATTTAACCTCTCAGAGTGTTTATCCTCAACTTTGAAAGAGAAAGATTAATATATGCTTTGCTGATCACTTTGCAAATGCAATTCTCCTGGATTAAAAAACTGTACTCCTCAAATGTATCTCCCATGGGAACAAAAGTAACCTTAACACTTGCCCAGCTGCTAAGAGTATAGGTCTGTCTTAGACTTTTTTTTTAAATTTAATCTGTTTATTTTTTTTTCCTTCTATGTAGATCCATAGAAAACAAAAATATATTCCTACTCACCGGTCCTTTAAACAGATCAGTGAAAGACTGCAGTATTGATGCCACGTAAGGCACTTAAAATGATAAAACCAATATTTTGTGGAAAGGGATGCGTGTGTGTGAAGGTGTGTGCATGTGTGTATTGACTGTGTACTTGTGCTATTTGGGGTGTGTTTGAAACAATCTTTCTCAATCTCACATGAACTACTTGACAAATTCTTGGCCCATGTCTAAGGTCCAGACGCCAAATATGTATGTGGGCAGAATCTTCTGCAAAGAAGAGAGAGGATAAGATCCCTAACGAGATAAAGTTTTACTTACCAAAAACTACAGAGAGCCATAGGGAAGGAAATGGTTTTAAAGTACAGTAAGTAAAAGAGAGTGACATGTAGCTTAAGGAATACAGGCTAGGAATTCCAAGTCAGACTATTTAAAATTATATTCATTGGCCGGGCACTGTGGCTTATGCCTGTAATCCCAGCACTTTGGGAGGCCGAAATGGGTGGATCACAAGGTCAAGAGTTTGAGACCAGCCTGGCTAACATGCTGAAACCCCATCTCTACTAATAAAAATACAAAAATTAGCCAGGTGCGGTGGCATGTGCCTGTAATCCCAGCTACTCAGGAGGCTGAGGCAGGAGAATAGCTTGAACCCGGGAGGCAGAGGTTTCAGTGAGCCGAGATGGCTCCACTGCACTCCAACCTGGGCAACAAAGCAAGACTCCATCACAAAAAAAAAAAAAAAAAAAGAAAAAATTATATTCATTTAACCAGAGTTGGAATTTAATTTTTTTTATGTTTAGACTTTGGCTTTCTCTTTATTCCCCTGCTGTTCTACCACAGTTATTGGTATTATAGAAATGCTTAACAAATTCATAAATTACTTAAATATTGCCTTATATTATCAGAAATATTGGAGTTCACATGTGCTATCCTTCACAGAAAGGAAAGGAGTAGAACAACATGTGTTCACATGTATTCTCTGGAATGTTTTTTGTTCCTTGTGGAGTTCTCACCAATTTAGTGGCAAAATCTGATTGAACTATTGTTCATGAGGCACTTCCAATGACTCTGGGCCAGAATGAATCTTCTTATGAGGATCTTGGTGACAATGGATATCATAGCCTTGGGAAGACAGCTTCTGCCCCTCCACACAATCTCTGTTGTCCTAGTATTTTGAACACTCATGTCAGGGAATAGGGAATCTTATGATGGATTGTGGCAGAAGTGAATTTTCTCTAGGAAGTTTTGTTACCTGCAAATATGCAGAAATGAGAACGTGTATAGGCAGCAGCCTGGCTTAGAAGAACATGTGAGTATCTGCTTGAGAACTCCGGGATTAATCTGATGTGAAAAGAAGGAAGTTCAAATGCATTGAGCTCAGCAGTCCTGTGGGAGGGAATATGTGTTAGCTGTGTTTTTCCAGTTGCTCAGCTGAAAAAGAACACTTTATTCGCAATTGTATGTTCTTGTAAGTTTTGTACTGGTACACGTTTATTATAACGAACTTCATTTTGTTCTTTCTCCAAAATATAATTTTTCTAGTATTAATAAAACAATATAGTAAAAGAACAAAATAATTATGACACAATGAAAGGTATAAAATTGCAAATTGTATTCACATTCACAGTAATACAAACTTTTAGGCATTCTTTCCATATCCTTTAAATATATATAGTATACCTGGACATATGGAGAATTCTCTTGTCTGTGAGTGCCTGTTTCTGTAGGAAAACCCCCAGATGCCTGTATTGTTACATGAATCATGTACTGCTGGCCCCGCTGTGAGCCTGCGGGTCATACCATGACTCCACAGCCAAGGCGTTGCTCCCAAACTCTTCTCCAGTCTTGAATTAGAAGGCTCCTTTTTGATTTTTCTTATATTATACCTTTTATCATCTTCAAATATCAATAGCCACTTCATTTATCACCAGAATGTTGCCTTCAATTCCCCTCACTGTTATTCATTTAGATGTCAGTTGTTTATTCAACCACCCTCTCCATTTTTAAGTTCTCTATGAAAATCAAGTTCAATGTAATTTACATTAGCCTTTAACAGAGAATACTGCAAGAAGAATTCAGGTAAAATTATAACAGTTCTGGAGTCAAGTGTAGGTTTCTCTCTCACCAAAAACTGCATAGACCTTAAATGCAGAATGGCTGGGATACTGTTTGGTATCAGTTTAGTTTGGGATTTTATTTCATTTACCTTAATGGTTCCTGACTCTGGATGTTAGGACAGCACTATTTCTGGATCCCATGATTGTATAAATTTGAGAGGTTGCTTCCTGTTATCAGCAATGCACTTGCCATTGTGCACTATCAGTGCAAACTTAGAGAAACTTCTGCTCCAGTCACAGACATCAGATATATGAAAAATTCTAAGGAATGTGAAGTTTCTTCTCTCATTTATATTTACCTAAGTTTCACCCAATTGATTCTTAACTTGTAAATTACCCCCAAGGTACTTTCTTCTAATTTTTTCTATCCCTTATCTCCAATTCTTCTTTTACCCCATCTTTCTCCCTCTTGAATGTTGTCTGTCATCTGTGTCACTGCAGATCTTGTTCCTTATCAATCTTATGATTTGAATTGGACTCAAAGAGGTTACCTCTTCCAGGGTATTATGCGTCATTTTTAATGGTGCTTTGAGTTAAAGAAATGAAGTGATATCAAGCCTGCGGACGACACTTCTTGCCCAAATGGTCTTATAATGAGGGGATTATAAAAAAGTGCCTGTGATAGAAACATTGTGTGTCAAAAAGGATGGGGAGTGATGAGCTAGCAATGTGGATGCTGTGGAAAGTAAGGAAGGGAGGATGCAGGAAGCTTCCTCTGTTTCTGCCATGCTTAAAGGTGACCTGCTAAGATAGTTGGAGCTTATTTGCATAGATATGGGGAGGGAGGAAAAAGGGCTATACAGACATCAACTTTGTCTTTCTTTGGCTTCCTTCTTTTCTTCTTTTTTCATCATATTTTATTCAGCTTTTCTGAAAAAAAATTTTTTTTGAAAGAAAGAAAAAGAGAGGAAAGAAAGCGAGAGTGAAAGAAAGAAAAAAAGAATGTAAGAGAGAAAGAAAGAGGAAGAGAAAGAGGGAGAGAGGAAAATTTTGACTAATTGCCTATTATATACTAAAAAACGAAAGTATAGAACGTAAAATGTAGAGTTCATTAAGTTCCTGGAGAAGTATAATTAACAATTATTATAACTCTGCTTCTTTTCAAAGTCAGTCTTAAAAACTGTGCATAAAAATTTTAAGATATTTTACATTGCACAATAAAAGTAGTAATCATGTATTTATTAATATATATATTAGTCAATATAGATATTCTCTATATCATATGTTATTAACTTTCATTCTTATTATGCTGAACCGGATTTAAGATTTCATTTATAAAGATTAAGTTGGGAGTGTTTAATATTTAATTTAAAAAGTTATAAGCCAAATTGGTGTGGCATCTGTTCACTTTTAAAAGATTCTGATATGATTAGATTATTGATTTTTAAGACATCAGTCAGCATGCATCTATTGTGATGAGCTCTATTATGATGTTTTTCCCCCAGACATGATCATCTTAAACATTGTATATTTTAATATTATCTACTCAGAGACTTTTCTTTGCATGCAGATATTAATTTTCAAACATGTGTACAAAAACACAGAATTTTATCCATCTATGTTGTCAGTCCTATAGAATAAACATTATCATATGAAGATCATCAAGCAAATCAAAAAGCAAGCAGCTGAAAATGTAGAAATTACTCTTTTGTTATTGAACTTGCTAAAATACAGTATATAAATAATAATCATCCAAATATTATTTTAGTTTCCTCCTATTATCTACTGGGCTTCATGTAATAAAATACTTTTCATTTCTGTAAATAAATGTTTTAACATTTACAAAATGTCCACTAGAGGTTCCCAAGTAAACCCTGGCTCACCTAAACGCATCTGGAGATTTAGATATTCCCAAATCATATGCTCTAACAGTCACAGTGAACATGAATTTTTCAAGGGAGACACTTTCATACGTAGCTTACCAATCCTAAAATCACTGCTTTTCCCGGCCCATTCCTTCTTGAGAAACCCATGATGAAGGCATTTGCACATAGTTCCACTTTCTCTTCTGGTGGACTATGGTGCTTCCTGAGTGGCCCTGATCTGTTTGGTATGTTGTGTTTTTCCAGGGGACTGAGTTTGATAAAACTGCAAAACTCTCTCTCTCTTCAACTGCTTCTGACCTTAACATATCTCACCCAAGATAATATGGCTCAATCACTTAATTGAGTTTGTTGTTCTACATGTGGCCATTTAAACACATATATTGTCAAATGATAGGGATAGTTAGATTGAAACTCTATATTGAAATTCTAACTCAATAGTTAGATTGAAACTCTGCTATTTGAAAATATGTATGTTTAAATGGCCACATATAGAATAAAATTATTGAATAATAAATGGAATTGCAATATTTCCTATAAAGATAATTTTTTAAATGCTTGTTCTTTCTTTGGAATAAATTAGAAGAATCTGATAAAAGCAATGGAGTGCAACATAATTACTTCTAATGACAATGACCTCTGTTTGTACTATTTCCTGTAGGAGAGATGAGGTGTAGTAAGTAAAAGGAAGAAATTTGTTTGTAATAATTGATAAGATTCATTTCTCCACAATTTGAAAAGTTGGAACAAATTGCACTGGCTGAATTCCAGAAAGGAACAGTTTAAAAGGTAGGGGTGTAATGAGAAAAGTTATAAGGGCATTTTGGATATCGGTGCAGTACCATTAATTTCACCAAATTGACTCGTAAGCTTGGTTTGTCTCCACTGGTGATGTATAACTACCTAAGCGAATCCTTACATTACAATACATCTTTTGATATTAAAAATTATTGAAAAAACGATTAAAATGAAAAATCTACATCTATGCTTATAATAAAGCTTAGAAAATTGTGAAAATATACCATGTTAAATTGAATAGTAGTGACACAATGGATAATGTCTAGGACACCTTTTAATGAGGAATTCTAGTTGTACCAAAATGATCTGTGGAAAAACAAAATCTCCTTCCATTAAGTTGCCTTTTCACTTTCATCAAAAATTAATTGTCCTTATATGCCTGGTCTATTTTGGACTCTGTATTCTGTTCCATTTATTAATGTTTACTTTCAACTCATACCACGCTGTCTTAACTATGAATTTATATTGTGACCTTTTCAACTTTTTCTTTTTCAAAATTGTTTTGACCAGGTTAATTTTGTTGCTTTTCATGTAAATTATAGAATCAAATTGTAAATTTATACTAAAATTGTGCTGTTATTTCTTTTGAGTTTCACTGACAACATATAACAATTTTTGAAAAATTTACATCTTTGTACAGTGAGTCTTCCAATCCGTAAGTATGACATGTCTTTCTATTTCTTTTTTTATTTTATTTTTGAGACAATCTCGCTCTTATCACCTAGGCTGGAGTGCAGTGGTGCGATCTGGGCTCACTGCAACCTCTGCCTCCCAGGTTCAAGTGATTCTCCTGCCTCAGCCTCCTGAGTAGCTAGGATTACAGGTGCCTACCATGACACTCTGCTAATTTTTATACTTTTAGTAGAGATGGGGTTTTGCCATGTTGGCCAGGCTGGTCTCCAACTCCTGACCTCAGGTGGTCTGCCCGCTTTGGGTTCCCCTTATAGGCATAAGCCACCATGCCTGGCCATCTTTCTATTTCTTTAGGTCTGCTTTGGTTTCTTTCATTAGTATTTTGTAGTTGTCAGCATATAGTTCATGTACCCATTTCTTTGATGTGGTGCTATTGCAAATTGTTTTACTTTTAAAGTTTTAGTTTCCAATTGTTCATTACTAGTATTTAAAAATACAATTGATTTTTGTATATTGACCTTGTATCCTCCAACTTTCCTAAATTCACTTATTAGTTCTATTTGCTTGTAATCACATATTGTTTGTAGGTTCATAAAGATTCTCTGTGCAGATAACCATGCCACTTTTAAATAGTGTCAGTCTTATTTTCTTCTTCCAATATTATATCATTTATTTCTCCTCCTTGCATGATTGCCCCATCTCAGTTCCTTCACATGCATATGCTGATAATCGGTCTGTTGAAAAGGATGCTATGAAGATCTGTGGTGGTCCCTCTTTCTCTGTGCAAGACTCTCCTTTTTTTGTACTCTGCCTTGTGAACTGTAGTTCTTTTGGCCTCCTTTAACCTCCAATTCCATCTCCCCAACTCAAATTCTACTGGTTCTGCCCAGTCAACTGTTTCTCCAGGCATTAAGGTAGGAACAATCATAGGACTTTCATACTTCTTTGCCTCAAGGATCGTTACTCTACACTGCCTGTTATCAAATATCAAAATCATTGCTTTGTATCTTTTTTCACCTTTTTGGTTATTTAAGGATGGTGGGTAAATGTATCTGTTACTCTATCATGGGTGGAAGCAGAATTTTCCACCTTTAATATTTTTTATATTGAATATGACCACATTGAAAGTGAGAATGATTTTTTAAAATGTGCCTTCATTTCCACTACATGACAGAAATATCAGTGAATTTCTGCTGGGTAGAGTACATTCAGTACTGTAATGAATGAAGATGATAAAGCTTAACTCAAAACTCTCTTCCATAAGAAGATAGCATGACATTATAGAGATTAAAATAAAAAAAATGGAAGGGCATGTTTTAATTCATGTTCTCTCAAAAGCAGTGCCAGACACTTAAACCTGAGAACTAGCAATTGGTTTGGGAGTAAATCCCACAGAATGGAAGGAAAGGATGATATTAGTGAGACGTAGAAGGAAGAAAACCCAAAATGTAAGAAAACCTTCCAGAATGACCATAAAAATAATCTCTGCAAAGGATTGGAAGCTGGGCATTTATCATTCAGCTTCTTTTACTATTTGTTGATAATTTTACCCCAGGAGTGTTAATGTTGTGTTTTTGAATTCTCAGCACTTTCCTTAAGCTTTAGAGAAAAACCTGAGACAGAAAAGTTTAGAGACACTGTAGATGATGCCTGAGCTGGGATGTGGAACATAATATTTAAAACTTTATACTATAGCTGTGCTGAAATTCTCGTCACATGAGGGGCATGACACAGAATAAAAAGGTGTTTGCTAGAAATCTAAATATTATCCTGTTATAAAAAAGTCAATCAGGAAATGGGTCACTTGAAACTGCCTTTGGTAATACAGATTCATTACAGTCACCTAATGTGTGTTGTGAAACCTAAGGAGAAATGTGGGAAAACCAACAGGAAACTAGGTTAATGGACTTTTCTAGAAGCTTTTCAAAGACATGGAAAGTTACAGTACCAGGAAATGTACTAGACACAACTACACTTTGTTAATAGAATGAAACTGAGGTCAAACACAAAGCAAGAAAAAGAGCGCTCCCTTGGTGCTCCACTACTTCTCCCATCAGTCAGAGAAATTATCAAATAACCTGTAACTGAACAAGGATCGTGTTCTCTTTCAACTTTAATTTTGCATCAGTAAATGACATAAGACAATAGTGCTAGCAATAGAACATTTCAAAGAGTGAAAGTTTCTTTCAACGATTCTATGTGACAGTTTTTAGGAACAATCACACAAATGGTGAGTTTGTATTAAAAACCCACTAACATATGGATAAGACAAGCAGTGCATATAAAAATAGCTTTTTTAATTTAATTATCAATAATTAATTTCAACATGGAAATTTAAAACATATAATAAAACACAATATAAAATATATTTATGGGAACCATAATAAGGTTCTCAATTTCCAGATTATATTAACAAATTAAAAATTGAGAAAGAAAAATAATGAAGAATAATATAGTGTGTTCAAGGTACATGACAGAGATGAATTATTAACAATTATTAACATATGAATTATGAAAGTAAATATGAAAGTTAAAATTCTAATATTGGAAATTAAAGAGATGATGAAATATATATCATGCAATTTCTGCATTAAAAACTGCAGGAGGCTGGGCACAGTGGCTCACGCCTATAATCCCAGCACTTTGGGAGGCTGAGGCAGGCAGATCACGATGTCAGGAGATAGAAACCATCCTGGCTAACATGGTAAAACCCCATCTCTACTAAAAATACAAAAAATTAGCAGGGAGTAGTGACACTTTCCTGTAGTCCCAGCTACTCAGAGGCTGAGGCAGGAGAATCACTTGAACCCAGGAGACGGAGATTGCAGTGAGCCAAGATCATGCCAGTGCACGCCAGCCTGGGAGACAGAGCAAGACTCTGTCTCTGTCTCAAAAAAAAATCAAACAAACAAAGAAACAAAAACAAACAAACAAAAAACTACAGGAATGACACTATTAGCATATACTAGGAGCAGCAAATTATCTTAAATATTATTTGAACGTATGGGGAATTTTTTGCTAATATTAAGTTTCAGCATGAAAATTTGGTAGTTATGTCACTTTCTGAATAAGAAATTTAGTATCAATGCATGTACATAATAATTGTCAGAAGAAAAGAAGAAAATAAAAGAACGAAACATATAGACTTAACCATGCCTGTATAAGATTGCAACATGTCAAGTAGATAAATATTAGTTATATAGTCATAAGTAAAATTATTAATAACTATGATCAAGTGATGATGATAATTACCTATTTTAAATACTTTCCATGTGTCAAAGTTTTTAGGCAGAAAAATATTCCTCCATTTTGCCAGATTATATTGCTTTTCTTTTATTGTTATATTTTTATTAAATAATGTGTTCATTTTTTTTTCAATTCTATATGACACAGTCAACTTTCTTTGGAAGTATTCATGAGCTAAAAATATAAATAAATAGACAAAAAGACTACAAAAACTCAGGACATTTGTCTGAAGCATGAGAAACAATGAAGATATTTTAAAAAGTCATTATTTTTATGGCTTTTATTCAAAAAACAGGCAACAATAAATGCTGGCTAGGATAGGGAGAAAAGGGAACCATTATACACTGTTGATGGGAATGTAAGTTACTAAAATCATTATGGCAAAAAGTTTAGAGGTTCCTCAAAAAACTAAAAATAGAGCTACCATATGATCCAGGAATCCCACTGCTGGGTATCTACTCAAAAGAAAATAAATCAGTATGTTGAAGAGATATTTGTACTCCCATGTTGACTGCAATACTATGCACAATAGCCAAGATTTAGAAGCAACTCAAGTGTCCATCAAAATATGAATGGATAAAGTAAGTGTGGTTCATATATACAATGAAGTATTATTCAGCCATAAAAAAGAATGAGATCCTGTCATTCACAACAACATGGATAGAACCGAAGTTCATTATGTTAAGTGAACTAAGCTAGGGACAGAAAGACAAAATTAACATGTTCTCATTTATTTGTGGGATCTAAAAATCAAACAACTGAACTCAGAGAGATAGAGGATAGAATGACAGTTACCAGAGATTGAGAAGGGCAGTGCAGGTTGTGGGGTAGAAGGGGTGATGGTTAATGGGTACAGAAAACTATTTAGAAAGAACGAATAAGATTTAGCATTTGAAAGCACAACAAAGTGACTATATTCAATAATAATTTGATTGTACATTTAAAACTAGCTAAAAGAGTACAACTGAATTTTTTGTAACACAAAGGATAAATGCTTGAGGGGATGGGTATCCCATTTATCCTAATGTGATCATTACACATGGTATCCCTATAACAAATTATCTCATAGACTTCATAAATTTATACACCTACTGTGTATGCAGAAAAGTTAAGAATAAATTTTTTAAGTATTTTCAATGTTAACAAAGGAAAAATAATATTTTTAAAATAGCTAATATTTAATGTTAATGGGTAATAGACACTTTGCTTGTGTTTCACATTCAGGGCACATTTAGCTGCTATGGTAAAAATATGAGGTAAGTATATATCATACCCATTTTACTGATGAAGCAACTGATTCACAGAGATTAACCTGGCAATTTTATTTAGCTAGTGACATGATTTGGCTCTCTGTCCCCAGCTGAATCTCATCTCCAATTGTAATCCTCACATCTTTCTAAAGCTTCAAATGTGAAGCTTTAGAAAGATTTCTCTTCAGAATACAGACTTTGAATTTATTTTCATGTTTACTGCTGACTGTTTTAAAGCCCCGCCACTCACCACTCTCCCATGTCCTTCTACCCTACAGCTGTTTCCTTTTGGGCATAAGAGAGCCTGGACACTCCTTTCCACCTTTCTCACCAAGGTGAAGGAAAGTTTAAACCGTCAAATTTATAGGGGAATGTGGGAGGAAAGCCCAGATTCTAGACTCACCTGAGAAGAAAGCCCAGCTTCAATTATCCTTTCTTTCTGATCTCGAGAGATCTTCTTGCCCTCTTCAGAAAGCCTTCTTCAGTGAATAACAAAATATTTTACTCTCACACAGTACACGGTAGCATGTTTAGGCTTGACATTCAAAGTTTTTGATTGACTTCCACTCATCTTTCTTTGAGTTTTTCCCGAAATCTCTTCATCTAGAAAAAAAGGCACTTTGACAAAAGGTCTGCTACCTAATCTGTGTGGCTCTCTTCTAATGTCACAGAATCTTTTGGCTGTCATTTAATCAGTTGGAAACCTCTGTGGCTGGTGGCATCTTTGACGAAGTTTTGCTTGGACCTGCTGGGCTTGTTCCACCCACTCGGCCTGGCAGGCTGCTTTCAGCTCATGCTACTGTCCCAGATCCCACAGTGGCCAAGGGCAAGGTAGGCATGGAGCAGCAAGGGGTGTCTGAGAAAGTGAGTGCAAGATCTAGCCAGTATGCATAGCCAGGCATGCAGGCTGTGGTGGGGAGGGCAGCTCTAAGCACCAGCCTGGGTGCTGGCTCCCTGCAAGGCTGTTCCTGGACCAGGTGTACCACAAGTGGCTTCCAGTGCAGGCATTGGGGAACGTGGTGGCACCCAGAAGCTTGGAGATGCCAGAAACCACAGAGCCCCAAAGAGGGTGTCACAGCCCTGGTTCAGGGAACTCCTAGGTCTAGGCTACCCAAAGGTCTGCTGCTCTTCTCTCCTTCTCATTGCCTTCAATGTGGCAATTTAGTGGTGCAAGGGGTGAGGAATGGTTTCAGCCCCATTTGTGTTACAGCTCTTTCTCTCCTGCCATATGGCAGGTCCAAAGGCTTGTCCCATGTCCAGGAATAATGAGGTACATGGACAGTTGGAGGATGAGCAAGGTGAAGAGGAACTTCATTGAGCAACAGAACAACTCTAGGAGACCCAAAGTGGGTAGCTCCTTTCCTCAGGCAGGTTGTCCTAGCATCTGTGCAGCCCTCAGTGGATTGGAGACCCAAAATGGGTAGCTCCAATCTGTGGGCATCTGTGTAGCCCTCAGTAATGAGGAGATCTGGTATGGGTTGCTTCTATCCACAGACAGGTTTTTCCAAAGTCTGGGCATCCCTCAGCAGAGAGGAGACCTGGAATGGGTAGCTCCAATCTGTGAGCATCTGTGTAACCCTCAGTGAAGAGGAGTTCTGGAGTGGGTTGCTACTATCTACGGGGTTATTCCAAAGTCTGTGCATCCTTCAGCAGAGAGGAGACCCAGAATTGGTAGCTCCTATCTGCAGGCCAGTTGTCCTGATGAGTGTACAGCTCTGAGTAAGAGGAGACCCATACCCACAATGAGTAACTCTTCTCTGCAGCAGGTTGTCCCATTATCTGCCTGAGTCTGGCTGAGTCAGTTTTTTATGGGCTTCAGAGGGGTGAAAGTGCATGCTGATTGGTGCTTGGGCAGCCATGGGCAGGCACAGGAAGAGCACCATAAGTTCTCACTCTGGGGCATGGAACAAGCAGCCTGACCCCCATGGTTCAGGGTTTTCCTGGCTTGAAGGTGGGGCTTCACTGGGTACCCATCCCTTTCCACCCAGGAGCCTGTCTGCCTCCTGTTGCCATCAACTGGCCATCCATAGTGCCCATGGTGTCCAGGCTGTTCATGCTGAGGGGCACCTGCTGGCCTGTGCTGAGCTACCCTCAGTCACCTTCCAGTGCTCATCAGTCCCCAAAGTCTGAACAGGGCCATGGAGGCAGAGGGGTGGCATGTCAGTGCTGTCCCAACTGTATGCACACCTGGCCAGGTCTCAACAGCACTCAGGCTTGGCCTCAACTTTACTGCAAAATCAGTGCTGGCACCAGGAGCAGGGAAAGGCCAGGCAGCAGGAGCAGGTACTTCCAAGCCTGTAGGAAGAGGTGGACTTCCTGGGCCCCTGACAGTACAGGGATGCCCAGCTCCACAGCCACAGCTAGGAGCCTGCATTTGCATCCGGGAACATGAGGCTTTCACCCGACCAACTCAGAAGAGATGGGGCTCCCAACTGTTTCTGGCTTTAGCTGGCTATGTAGAGTGCACAGCCCTGGCTGTACCTCCCCAGCTGAAGTCAGCATCTTTGTAGCAGTCACTCCAGATGGGCTGCTGCTGCCATCACTGAAACATGTCTGCTTACACAGCAGAAATTGGCTTTTAGTGTCTCTAATTCAGTTGACTAAATAATATGATATCCCTAAGCTCTTTTTTCTTTCTCTTTCTAAGGAATATACAATGTAATTCCTCATTACATTTTGATAACTGTTTAACTTTTAATGTGTATGTAACTTCTAAGTCCTGAATGTGTAGATCAGTCATCAGAATAAAGAGGCTTACAGTGGGTTAGGAGAATTTGTTTACTGTGAGATATTATCTAATTCCAATGCGTCTTTCCATCCCACCACTAACTCGTCAAGTAATACCTTGCACTCACTGTTATTGTATTCTCACCTTTTAATCACTGAGTCTAGCTTTTGCCCATACTGCTCTCTGATTTTATTCTTACCCTCTGTACTTAACTGTGATAAGTTCCTTGTAAGTGTATGTGGTTTCTTTTCTGTTAAATACTAATATTCCTCTCTCAACCCACCCACTTTGTCCTGTCGATAACTGATTATCTTGCCTCAGCTTTCCATGAACTTATTCCCCAGATTGGAAGCAGGTGCCCTTCCTGTTGCTTCTATAGTATTTTGCACTTTATCTCCTAAATAACTTAGCACATTTTATTGCTATGACTTAATTTACTTATTTGAGCCTCATCTAACCTAAGTACTATGAAGCTTCAGATTACGTACAATTTCTTCAAAAATATATTGTCAGAACTACTAACATAGTGCTGGTCAATAAATATGCACACAAGAAAGTCAATAAATACATATTGAATTAGTGAAGCATCAAACTTAGTCATTCAATTAATTGTTAGCAGAATAGGTAGTAGTTTTCCTTCAAAGTGGAGAATAAAACTTTAGAAATTGTCAGAAAAACTAGGGGTTGACTTCTGAAATTAAATTGTTCTTAGCATAAGCCTTTCTCTTTTCTGCATTGAGTAAATAACAATTTGTTTGCCAGTTTCTTAGCCATATCCTAAAAGTAAACATCAATCACTCCTGCCTGCCAATTTAAGACAACTACTTATTTCATGCATAAGAAAAGCTGATAAAAGCAGGGGAAATACATTTCTGCAAAGTTAATCAATTGATTTATTTTTTGTTCCAAAAAATTAACAAATATTCTTGGATTACCAGCCTTTAAAAGAACAATAGCAGGAAAAAAGCACGTAACTGAACATTAGGATGACTGAGGGAAGAGAAATGAAAGAATTTTGGGAAGAAAAAAATTTAATGATATCAAGAAGAAAAAAATTATCCCCAGTAGACTTGTCTTAAAAGAAATTGTTCAAGTGAAATGAAAAATGTTCAAATAGTAACATTAAAACATATGAGAAATTACATTAGCAAGATGGCAAAATAGGAGTCTCCTCCAGTTCCACTCCGTTCCATAGAAATCCGACTAGCAACTATACACAGGCAAAAATACCTTTGTGAATAGCCCAGAACCTGAAGATGAGGCTAAAACTCCCACTTGGACTTGTAGTCCTTGGACTACAGAACTGAATGAAGCTACATTTGAAGGCTAAGAGGAACAGTAGCAGCACACACAAAGGCTTTGCCTGTACCCACAGTGTCTACAGTGGAAAAAGTGAGTTGGAGGTAATCATTCAGCTTCTCCGGTTTTGTAGGACCCTTCACAGGAGGCTCACTCCTGTCTCATCTCATGGGAAACATTGAAAGTACCAGCAGAGCTAGACCACCTAGGTCTGTTATAGAGAAACAATAGGGGTGGGGCTTACAACTAGCAATGAGATCTTTGCTCTTGCCTTGCAATCTGAACAACAGAGATGCTATACCTGAGAGATTAGCTAACAGCACTCTATTGCAGAAAACACAGTCCACAAATCTACCAGCTTCATTTCCCTAGCCAGCTTCCTGTCATAGACCTAGTGTCCTCTTCAAGTTTTCTCCAGGCCAGGAGGCAACTGTAAGTCCAAAATTACCCATCTTACCCCACTGTCTGAGTAGCAACTCCACCAAACCTCAGTGCTCTGCCCTAATCCTCAAAGCAATTTCAACTTCATGCATATATGTCAAGCATAAGCTCTGCCCTGCTCTTATCATGTGGCTAAGCAGCAACTCCAGACACTTCTCCCAGACTCAGAGCTCAGCACATGGTTCTACCCCCATAACATTATTGTTCAGCCAGGGAAGATGATTCTGCAATTCTGCCTTATCAGAGACAATTTCAGAGCTCAGCCAGATGCTCAACCTGATGGCAGAGTTTAACAGTGGTCTCACTAAACAATGGAGCACAGCCAGCGGTACCATATGACTGTAGTGTATAGGAAGTTACGTAGCCCTATAGAACCTGGCACCAAGAATTGCCTATTTGTGGCTGCTACTATCCAGTCCACTCAGAATCCCAGGCTAGACTAAATAGTAAAGGTCTATGACTACCAAAGAACACATGCAAAGGCTGGAGAATATGGCCATCTCCTGAAGTGTTCAGGCACCAATGTAAGGGTACCAAAATGATGAAATTCTAGGAAAATAGGACACCACTAAAAGAAACTAATAAAGCTCCAAAAGTGAACTTAGAGGAAATGTAGATCTATGAAATGACTATCAAAGAATACAGAATTATCCTCTTAAGGAAGTTCTGAAAACTCCATAAAATTTCCCCAAAAAATGAAAAATAATTTAAGACCAAAATGAGAATATCAACAAAGAAATCAAAACAATAAAAAAGTAGACATTCTAGAGATAAGAATAAATAACAGAACTGAAATATGTTTTAGGAGGTTTTTACAGCAGACTTAACCAAGCAGAAGAAAGAATAAGTGCTTGAAGATAGCGTATTGGAAATTATTCAATCAGAGAAGGAAAAAAAAAACAAATGAAAAAGAATAAAGAAAGCCTATGAGAATTATAGGACAATATTGAATGAAATAACTTTTGTATAATAAAAATTAAAGAGGAGAGAGAGGAAAAGATGTAGAAAGCATATTAAGGAAATAATAGCTGAGATTTTCCAAATCTAGAGAAAGACAACAGCCTCTAGATATAGGAAGCTCACAGGTTGCCATTTAAATGCAACTCAAAGAGGAGACAAATTATAATCAAATTTCAAAAAATCAAAGATAAGAAAAAAATACTGAAAGCAGCAAGAGATAAGAAACCTATCACATTCAAGAGAGACCCAATACAGATTTCATCATATTTCTCAGCAGAAACCCTACAGGCTAGAGGAGAATGGGATAATATAGTCAAAGTAGTTCAGAAAAAAGTACTTCCATCAATAAATAGTTTCCTAAGCAATGTTGTCCTTTAGAAATAACAGAGAAACAAAAACTTTCCTAGACAAACAAAAGCAAGGAAGGTAAGCACCATCAGACCTGCCTTACAGAAATTCCTAAAGGGAATTGTTTAAGCAGAAACAAAATGTTGTTAATTAGTAGCAAAAACGATAAGAAAGTAAAACAATGCCTGATGTAATACATCAGCATACCCAAAATTTGCTGATACTGTTAAATGTGATATGTAAAGCCCTTTTATCTCTACCATGGAGGATTAAAAGTCAAAGCTATTAAAAACAACAGTAACTATAATATATTGCTAAGGGGTAGAAATTGCCAAAAAAAATTGTATTTTTGACATCAAAATCTGAAAGGTGGGGGAAGCAGTGAACATGTAGAGTTTTTTGTAGGTAGTTAAATTTAAGTAGTTATTAACTTAATCTTTTGTTTTGCTTTGTTTTTTTGAAACAGAGTCTCACTTAGTCACCCAGGCTGGAGTGCAATGGCACAATTTTGGCTCACTGCAGCCTCCACCTCCCAGGTTCAAGCAATTCTCCTGCCTCAGCCTCCCAAGCAGCTGGGATTACAGATGTGCACCACCATGCCCAGCTAATTTTTTGTATTTAGTAGAGATGGGATTTCAACATGTTGGTCAGTCTGGTCTTGAACTCCTGACCTCAGATGATCTGCCTGCTCTGCCTCTCAGATAGAGGCAATTCGTCTCTCAAATTCTACAGATCTGTCTCAAATAGATCTGTAGAATTTGTTCATCCTGCCAACTAAAACTTTTTACACTTTGAACAAAAACTCCCTATTTTCTCCACCCAGAAGCCCCTGACAACTACTACTGTATTCTCTTTTTCTGAGTTTGACTATTTTAGATATTTCATATAAGAAGACTCATGTAGTATTTGCCTTTCTGTGACTGATTAATTTCACTTAACATCATGAACTCCAGGTTCATCCATGTTGTTGCAAATGGTAGGATTTCTTCCTTTGTAAGGCTAATATTTTATTGTATGTATATATTATGTTTTCTTCATGTATTCATCTTTCCATGGACACTTGGGTTGTTTTCATATAGTGGCTGTTGTGAATAATACTGCAATGAGCATTAAAGTGTAGATACCTCTTTGAGATCCTGATTTTATTCTTCTGGATATACACCCAGAATTGGGATTGCTGGATCATATGGTAATTTTATTTTTAGTTTTTTGAGG
>CAUYLG010064374.1:0-13167 GCA_963573385.1 Cacajao melanocephalus | reverse complement strand
AATGTATAGTAATCATTTCAGGGTAATTAGCATCCCTATCGTCTCTAACATTTATTATTTATTTATGTTGGGAACATTCAATATCTTTCTTCTGGCTATTTGAAACTATATACTGTTATTCACTGTATTCATCTTACCATGATATAGAACACTGGAATGTATTCCTCTTATCTAGCTGTAATGTTGTATTTTTTAACAAATCTCTCCCTACCTTTAATAGTCCATTATCACACTGCTATAAAGACATACCATAGACTGGGTAATTCATAAAGAAAAGAGGTTTAATCAGCCCATGGCTCTGTGGGCTGTACAGCCTTTTACTTCTTGGGAGGCCTCAGGAAATTTACAATTATGGCGGAAGGTGAAGGAGAAAGAGGGATGATCTTCATATCGCCAGAGCAGGAGAGAGAGAGAGAGAGAGAGAGACAGAGAGAGACAGAGAGAGAGAGAGAGAGAGAAGGGGAAGGTGCTATGCACTTTCAAACGACCAGATATCGTGAGAATGCTATCACAAGAAGAGCAAGGGGGACTGTCCCCATAATTCAATCCACCCAGCCCCTCCTCCAACACTGGAGATTACGATTCAACATGATATTTGGATGGGGACATGCAGCCAAACCATATCACCTTCCCTTATTATTATTCTTCCCTGCCACTAGTATCCTCTGTTCTATTTTTTATTTCTATGAGATCACTCTGTTTTGTTTTGAGACAGAGCCTTGCTCTGTTGCCCAGGCTGTGGTGCAGGGGCGCAATCTTGGCTCACTGAAACTTCTGCCTCCCAGATTCAAGCAATTCTCCTGTCTCAGCCTCCTGAGTAGCTGGGACCCTACAGGCATGCGCCAAGACACCCAGCTAATTTTTTTATTTTTAGTAGAGATGAGGTTTCTCCATGTTGGCCAGGCTAGTCTTGAACTCCTGACCTCAAGTGATCCACCCACCTAGGCCTGTCAAAGTGCTGGGATTATAGGTGTGAGCCACCACACCCAGCCAATCACCATTTTTTAGCTTCCACATATGAGTGAATGTAATGTTTAAGTTTCTGCTTCTGGCTTATTTTACTTAACATAATGCCCTCCAGTTCCATCCATGCTGCTATGAATAACAGGATTTCATTTCATTTCATGGCTGAATAGTATTCTGGTGTGTGTGTGTGTGTGTGTGTATACCATTTTCTTTACCCACTCATTTGTTATTGGACACCTAGATTGACTCCATATCTTGGCTACTGTAAATAGTGTTGTGATAAACATGGGAGTGCAGATGTCTATTCAATATAATAATTTCCTCTCCTTTTGATATACTCTCAGTTGTGGGATTGCTGACTCATCTGGTAGCTCTAGTTGTTTTTTTAAGGAGTCTTATATTTTTATTTTTAGTGGCTGTACTAGTTTATGTTCCCACCAGCAGTGTGTAAGAGTTCCCCTTTCTCTGCATCTTTGCCAGCACTTGTGATTTTTTGTCTTCGTGATAATAGCCATCCTAACTTTAACTTAGGTCTGTATTGTCTGATATAAGTATAGCTACTCTTGTTTACTTTTGGTTTCCATTTACATGGAATATCTTTTTCCATTCTTTAACTTTCAGTCTATGTGTGTCTTTACAGATAAGGTGACTTTCTTATAAACAGCATATAGTTGGGCCTCATTGTTGTTGGTAATGTTTTTAATCTATTCAGCCAGTTTATATCTTCTAAATTGGAAATTCAATTCATTTACATTCAAGGTTACTATTGATAAGTAAGGACTTACTCTTGTCACTTCACTGATTGTTTTCTGGTGGATGTTTTATATATATTTTTGTTTCTTACTTCCCATCTCATTGTTTATTTTTATGGTTGGGTAGTTTTATGTAGTGATAGGATTTGATTCCTTTCTCTTTCTCCATTGAGTATCAACTGTACCAGTGAGTTTTATAGTTTTTGCACATTTTCATAATGGTGATGATCATCTTTTCACTTCCAGATATAAGATACCCTTGAACATTTTTTGTAAGACTGGTCTAGTGGAGATAAATTCTCTTAGTCTTTATTTGTCTGTGAAATATTTTATTTGTCTTTCATTTCTGAAGTATAGTTTTTCTGAGTAAAATAATCTGCATTGCCAGTTTTTTTTCAGTACTTTGAATATATCATTTTATTTTCTACTGCCCTATAAAGTTTCTGTTGCAAAATTCCGTGTAAGCCTAATGGTGATTCTTTTTTAAGTGACTTGATGCTTTTCTCTTGCTGCTTTTACAATTCTTTCATAATCTTTGACTTTTGACAATTTGAGTACATCATGCCTCAGAGAGGACTTGTTTGCGTTGAATCTATTTGGGGTTCTTCTAACATCTTAGGCCTGGATGTTCATCTTTCTCCCAAGAATTGAGAAGCTTTCTGCTATTATTTCATTAAATATGTTTTCCTCATTTTTTCCCTTCACTTCTTCTTCTGAAATGCTAATAGGAATATTTGTCCCATAAATCCCAAAGGCTTTCCTCATTCTATTTGATTCTTTACTCTTTTTGTCTTGTTTTGTTTTCCTGTGTAATTTCAAAAGAGCTATCCTCAAGTTCAGAACATTTTCTTCTGTTTGACCTAGTCTGTTGTTGAAGATATTTTAATTTTTAATTCATTAACTTTTTCAGCTCTAGGATTTCTGTTTTATTCTTATTAAATGATATTTATCATTTTATTAGCTTTCTCATTCAAATCAGAAATTATTTTCTGGATTTTATTGAATCATCTATCTGTATTTTCTTGTATCTCACTGAGTTTCTTAAATATTATTTTGAACTCTTCCTGGCATTTTATATATATTTCTTTATGATACCAGTCTGTTATTAGAGAATTATTTTCTTTTGGAAATGGCATGTTTCTTTTCTTTGTCATGGTTGGTGTATTCCTATGTTGATTTCTGTGTATCAAGTCATCTTTTCAAATTTCATATGGTTTTGTAGGAAAATATTTATTTGTATGAATCTTGGGATATCATTTTGTGGGGTATATTGGCCTTGGGTCTAGGTAGACACTGGGTACAGTCTTCATGTTGAGTCTTCAGCTGTAATCCACACTAGAGGTGTTTGTGTTTTTCAGTGGCTAGACTGAGTGAGTTTGTGGCAATGGTGGTGTGGTTTTGCCAAGGATGGGCTTTTCAGGCTGTTTCTAAAATCAGGAACATGTGAGTACACATGGAGGGCTTGCCAACTTGAGGTCTGGATTACTGGGGTTAGAGCCATGGAACTGTTCATGAGCATGTGGTTGCTAGGCCATCCTGGGTGTGTGCCTGACAGGAGTGAAAGGTATGGCCACTTCTCAGAGGTGGGACACAGGTGCAAAGCTGTTCAGCCATCCTGGGGGTATGCTTGCTGCAGCATCCCACAGAGCTATTTCTCAGACCTGGGACAGAGTTACATAGCTGCACAGTTGGCCAGGGTGTGTGTTTGCTGGGGGTGGTCTATGGGCCACTTTTCTGGCTCAGAACATAGGCAAACAGCTGCTTAGTTGGGCAGGGAGCACATCTGTTAGTGGCAGCTCACAGGGATGTCTCTCAGGCTCTAAATGTGGATCCAAGGCTACTTAGCCAGTCTGGGGATGTGCCTGCTAGAAGTAGCCTACAGAACTGTTTATAAGCCCTTACTGGAGGTGTAGGGCTATTGGGAAGACCAGGAGCATGTCTGTGAGGAGTAGGAGCACCACTGGGCTGTTTCTCAGGTCCCAAGCACAGGCTCAAAGCCACACTGGCTCAGGGGAATATCAGCTGCTTGTAGGCTCAGAGACCTCCCCAACTTCAGGAAGAGCACATAGTATTTGGCCAGCTTGAAGGTATATTTGCCCTGGGTGTGACTGCTGGACTGTTCTGGCTGATTGTGTGACGGTGAGGTTTAGTTTTCACAATGTGCAGGACAAGAGTCACAGCCCATCCTGGGCTTAAGGCTGTAGCGGCTTGTCTCACGAGGAATGAGTTGGAGGTGGGGAGTGAACACCTTGTGCTCCTAATTTAGGGAAATGCAGCTGTATGAATTTCTGGCATGGCTCCAAGTTGGACCCAAGACTTGCAAGGACTGTGAGATTAGCCCTTGGTAAGGACCGTAGAATTACTTTGTAGTAAGGATTGTAGGTGTTTATGGTGGGAATGAGGATGGTGGGTGTCTTCTGCTTACCATTTCCCCACAATGGGAAATCTCTCCTATTTCCCGGCTGATCTAATCCAGGCAGGGGAGACAGGACTGCATAGGCTGAGTGCCTTCATGCTGCCTTCCTGGACTTTCAATTACCAGAAGTGTATCTCCACTTCTCCACTACACTCAACTCTCTCACTTTGACACTTCAGTTAAATCTTACCTCTATTTGTTTTGGTCCATTCTTGTGGGAGCCCAATTTATTAGATTTTTATTTCATGAATAATACTGTGTGTCATATCTAAAAATTCAGTACAAAACTCAGTGTCAAATACATTTTCTGATGTTTTTCTTAAAACTTCTACAGTTATAGTCTCACATTTACATTTAAGCCATAATCTCTTCCGAGTTTATTTCTGTGTAAGTTGTAAGATTTAGATCAAGATTTGTTCTGTTTTATTATCTTATTTTTTGTTTTATTGCCTATTTATATTTAATTGTTCAAGCATTTATTGAAAAAGCTCTTCATTAAACTGATTTTGTAGTTTTGTCAATAAATATTCAGTACTTATGTGAATCTATTTCTGGACTCTGTTTCATTGAGCTATGTATTATGCCAATATCACACTGTCTTGATTATATAGCTTTATAATAAATCTTAAAATTGGATAACTTTATTCTTTTTCAAAATTGTTTTTGCTATTTTTACTTTTTTGTCTTTGAATATAAACTTTAGAATCAGCTTATCAACATCTACCAAAATAAAATCCTCCTGAAATTTTACTGGTATTGAGTTAAATTTATAAATAATTTTGGAAGGAGTCTCTGCTTTCCTGTGATGATACTTTAATTCATGAACACAGTAGGTCTCTTTATTTCGATTTTCATCAGTGTTTTTTAGTTTTCAGCATATAGAGCTTATGTATTTTTGTTA
Organism: Cacajao melanocephalus; assembly: GCA_963573385.1. NCBI lineage: Eukaryota > Metazoa > Chordata > Mammalia > Primates > Pitheciidae > Cacajao > Cacajao melanocephalus. Next base: position 8,132 of record CAUYLG010064374.1, on the reverse strand, counting down.
CATATATACCTAAATATTTCACCATTTTTGTTATTCTGAATAATATAATTTCAATTTTGCTTTCCAAATATATGTTGCTAGTATATAAATATCCAGTTATTTTTGTTCTTTATCTTGTGACTTTTCTAAACTCACCTATTAATTCTAGGGTTGTGTTATCTTTGTTTTTGTAGATTCATACTATCTACTGTTTGGTTTCTTCCCTTTATATGTCTGCCTTTTATTTCTCACCTTATTGCATAGGCTAAGACTTCTAGTTCAATTTTGAGTGAAATTTCAATAGGTTTATGTCTTTCACTAAATTTAAAATTGGAAGCAAAAAAGGACACCAGTTGGATTTGAACTTCTGGCTTTGTGGAGCATTCAGAACACACCAACATGGCTACTCCCAAAAAGCTGTACTGATGGGGTCCCCAGGGATCCAATAATAAAGAGCATATAGGGTAAATTACTTCGGCTGCCACAAACAACATGCAACATTGTTAACTTGAGGCAATACCGTCTTTAGAACACAGGCAAGCAAAAGCACAAGAGCTTGTGCCCAATGGTCATTGGTATATTCTTTATAGCCCAGAGCCTTGAAATCTTCCTGTGTTTATTGTGAGCAAGAGTCACCCAAATCAGGGTGTTTGCACTATTCTAGAAGCACAATATCATGTAATCTTGTGAGAGAAATAGCATTCTAGTCAGAAGGAACATTTGACTTGCCAAGTCACTTTCCTGAAATCAGACCAGCACTATGAATCCCTGGGATAATTTCACAGTCAACAGCCCAGAATTACTTGGGGTATGTGGTCAAACCCCTATGAGGGATAGAGACTTGGAGAGTTCCTGCATAGGGAAAGGGCCAGAACCCATTATGGGTCTTGGTTCAGGATGGAGCACCCTGCCTCGATGGTACAGCTGCATTGGCTGGTCCTAGGCACTATAAAAGACTCCTAAGTTCAAGAGATCCTGAAGCACACATCTTCAGTCACAGGGTTTCTTTTGCTTGAGCTTAAAGGTGGTACAGCTTCTGCGTTTGAGAGTCCAAGCAGGATAATATATACCCAATATGAAAGTCATGGTTCCCATGGGAAATACAAGAAATTTTACCAAGGCAAAGAGAAAATGATGCTTTGGCTGTTATAAACAATAGATGTCAACTGAAAATGATTATGATGTTATAAAGCAATAATAACTAAATCCCTATAATGAAAGCTAACACTTACAGAATACTCAGTCTGTGCCAGGTAGTTTTTTAAACATTTTTTTATATATTAACTCATTTCGCCTTCAAAACAACATAATGAGGGAAATATTGCCTATTTTTACAGCTAAATAAATAAAAACATAGAGAAGTAAATCATTTACTCAAAGTCATAGAGCAACCAAAGAGTGGAGCTAGGATTTAAACCCAGGTCACCAGGCACCAGGATATCAACCATTAAACTTTATTCTATATTGCTTAAAGGAAGTTTACAGATAAGGGGAAATAAAGACTTCAAAACATTAAGTGATTCCATTATATCAGTTTTTCCATTTACTGAAAAAGTTCTAAAATCATCATTTGATAGATTAAAAGTAAATTCGTGACCTCACTTTCACTGAAGGCTGGAAGATTAACCTACATACACGTAAGCATAGAAACACAATTTTTAATGATTTAACATGCAAAAATGGGATTTTAAAGTCTATTTTCTGAAAGTCCACTATGTTCTCCAAAATTCTGGTGCCTTACTGCTGGTGTTATCAAACAATAGCTTTCTTTTTTGTTAAACAATTAGACCTTCCTGAAAGCGAGTGAGATTATTGATACAATGCAAGTTCAAGTTTCTCCTGAAAAATATTGTACAGAGTCACATAATTGGACATTTAGCCAAGCAGAGCAGAAGGTAGATGGTAATGGCAAAATCATACACTGCCATTATCTCAATGCCTGTAAACTCCGGCACTTCAAAGTGAAAAGAATTTACCAGTCTCCAGAAGGACAAAGAAAAGGAAGCCTCAGAAACAAACTGTAATAGCTGAGAGATGAGTACCCTTGAGAGGTTGTAGCAATAATTAAGGTTCAGTTCAACTATAGCATATGCTAAGGATATACAAAAAATAATGTCAATTAAGAAACTTTTATTGGATTGATCTCTAAAACAGATGCCCCAAAGCAGAATTGATACAAGAATATAACCTATTACCTCTAATCTTCCTAGCTGCAAGTATTCATTATAATTACGACCTAAATTTTGTACTCACTAGCCCAATTAAAAATTATCTTATATGTGAACAGCACTGATACTCTTGCCCTTGATCCAAAAGCTTAATAATAATTTAAAACAACTTTGTGCTTTTCTTTAAAAGCTATTCACCTTCACGGCCTTTCAAGATCTTTATATATTGTATCATTACATTCAGCTTATTCTATTGTGATAGGCATCATAATAGAAACCACAGCAGAATCTCTGAAGACCTTTAGAAAATCTGCTTACTTGAGATGAAATATTAAAAAACCTTCAGTGCCAAAACATCTTCTCAAATCATTTCCATGTCCATATAAATCTTCTCATTTGTGCCCACCCATATGTGTCTTGGAGGACAGAGCCAGCAAATGTTTAGAAAATAAATGTTGTTAGAGAATTGCAGTGCAGATGGAGGTAGAACATAGAGGAAGAAAAGCATCATGTTGAAAAGCACATTTTAATATACAATTATGGAAACTTACCTGGCACAAAAGAAGGCAAGGTTGCAAAGTCATTTTGACTTTTCTGCTACTTCTCTAATATTTCACACATAGGAAAGAATTCTTGAAGTTGAGAAGCAAGAGATCTCATTTTTGAAAAAGACAGTAGGTGGTTTGCACAGGAAGTGTTTTCTATAGGTGTAACAAGATTTAAGGAAACCATACACTCAGGTTGTGTTTTCATAATTTGGAGTTTCTCATCTCATCCAAGTAACCAAACTGGCTTTTCTATTTCTTTTCTACAAGGAAGGAAGGAAGGAAGGGAGGGAGGGAGGGAGGGAGGGAAGGAGGCTCTAGTCTTAAGAAGTCAGCAAAATGAAAGAGTGAAAGTTTAATAGTAAATTATATTTACATAAAATATGCATAATTAAAAGAAAATGTGCTAGAATGAAAGCAAGAGGGAGGTCAGGAAGAAAGGTTAGATAAGTAAGAGATATAGAAGAAATCTATAGTATCAAGAGTGAATGCATAGTAGAACTGTCAAGTTGAAGATATTGAATGAATTCCCTGAGTTAATTAGTAAACATTAAAGAAAGAAAAAACAAGAATGAACCATCTTGAGCATCAAGACTCCCAGAAGAACAGAACTGCTTAGACATTCATTCAGCTCACAGTAAGCAAATATTTAATATCATTTATGTGACAGACCCTGCGCTAGATACTAAAAAGTAAAGAATGGAAAGGGCAGTCTCTCCTCTGAAGATCTTATAGTCCAGACATTGAGTCTTTTTGAGATTCAGAAGACACTATTTGATTCCAGATGGTTCAGCCAAATATGGAAAAGACATGAGAGAAACAATAAGATAAGGAATTAACTCCAAAATGGGGTCCATTCTGAACACAGTTGCCCAAAAGACCCTGTGAAGAGTAAATCAAATCATGGCACTTCTTTGCTCCTAAACTTTTAATACAGTCACCATTTTCTTTTAGAGCAAAATGTCCTTAAATATCTATAGAGCAGGTCTGGGAGCTGTGTCTTAAACCCGTCATCCTAGCACTTTGGGAGGCCGAGGTGGGCAGATCACTTGAGGTCAGGAGTTCAAAACCAGCCTGGCCAACATGGTGAAACACTGTCTCTACTAAAAATACAAAAATTAGCTGGGCATGGTGGTACACACCTGTAGTCCCAGCTCCAGCTACTCGGGAGGCTGAGGTGGGAGGATTGCTTAAACTCGGGAAGCAGAGGTTTCAGTAAGCCAAGATAGCACCTCTGCACTCCAGCTTGGGTGACAGAGCAAGAATCTGTCACACACACACAAATAAAACTTATAAGGCAATAGCAATGCCCTATACTGTCTAATCCTCTGTTATCCCTGTGACTCCAACTATTACTAATCTCCCATTCCCTCATTCGGTCCCTACAGTGCTGGAGGGACTAACATTGCTGCCCCTCTTCCCTCTAGCTGAAATGCTTCTCCTTCAGCTATCCCCAGAGTTTACTCCTTCTACTTCCTCAGATCTTGGCTTAAATGTCACATCTCAACATGGCATTTCCTGACCAGCTCATTAGAAATAAACATGATACGCCACTGACCACTATGTTCAATCCCTCTTACTATTCTCTATTTTTTCCATTGCTGGTCTCTTCTAACCCATTGCATACCCCTATTTATCTTCTTCTCACCATTCATTATCTATCTTCTGTCACTGGAATGTGAGCCTCAAGGGAGCAAAGGACTTTGTTTTTGTTTACTGTTTTATCTGTAGCACTTAGAAGAGTTGTTGAAACAGCTCACACCTTTTATAAATATCTGTTGAAACAAGGAATGAATGTTGAAAGAATAGACATGTATAAAAACTTCTTTTGGTGTGTTTCATGTTGAGAAAACAATTATAGATTTTGAAATGACAGAGTTCCCTGATTCCCCTTGCAGGACGTGTGACAGGGGTGCCACTTGCCTATTTGGTTGCTGGCTGCTGCTTAAACCCCTTAGGGGTGGGGGATCACGCAGACAGGCAGGTGCAGGAGCCTGGGAGAAGTGCTTTGGGCTTTGGCCCCATTATAGTATCTAGGGGTGGGTGCCTCCAGCCTCAGTGTTACAGTGCTCTCTTAGCCTTGCCATCCGCAGATGGCTTACAGGTTAACCAGCTCAATGGACTTTCTTTCACCAATTTTTGTTTATCATCCTTTTTCTCAAACCATTCATATTTGATCCCTTTACCCAAATAGGTTGCCCTCTGGCCTAGTTCATCATTTTCCTTCCTCCTTTCAGGTACTCCCTACACCATTTGGTGACAACTTCCAGGTACAGGAATGCTCTGAAATAAAGCTGTTGTTTCAGGAGAGGTTTGTAGGGTCTCTATTTCTACCCAAACAGAGTAGCTTCTGATTTCTAAATTCAGCCTCCCAGTGCTCCTGAAGCAGGAAAAATAACTTTGTAAAATTTAGTTTGGTGGTTATAGTGATAATCACAGGTATAGTCTTGCACCAATTTCAAACAAGATTCGATAAGTAGGAGGTCTGAGGCATTTTTCAGATGAGAAGCCAAAGAACACACACACCAGAGAGCTATAGATATCTAAAACTGCCGTTCTGCTTGTCTGCATGAGGCAAATATTTGAATAATGATTGCTGGATGGAAAGCCTACACACACGTACACGCACATGTCCATCAAGTAAGAAAAGCTGAAAATGCTCAATAAACTTTAACTGCTGAGCAGTTAAAAGCAATCACTGGATTTTAAAAAAGAAAAAACAGAGTCCACGGTGGTACAGTGTAAACACAGGTTTTCCCAAAAGGCTCCATATTTCTTTGAAGCTGCACACAGCAAAGAAATTTTTCCACAGATAATTCAGACACAGCTAAAACCAAAAACAAAAGTGAAGAACAAAGAGGCAGGATGGGGTGACAGAGGGCTACAGTTCCCAATTGAAGAATAGCCCTAAATGCGCAATTCATTCAGCTCTTACTAGGTATCATCTACTGTTTGACACTCTGTTCATAATTTCAAAACAACTCTCCAAGAAAGGAATTATTATCAACTTCATAGAGCTTTAAAAAATTGAAGTGCGTGTCTATCTTGCTTTGCAAAGAAAAAAACTAAAAAGTTAAAAATTTTTTTAATTGAAAATTGAGATATAAACTACCTACCAATTATGTCTCATCACAGGATTCGAACCCAGAGCTACATAATTTCAAGCTCTCTTTCTTAAGCACTCTTCTGTTCTGGTAAAAAAACAAACAAACAAACAAACAAACAAACCAGCCTTTACAGCTCCTGCTTCATGGTTGGAACTACTACCTCGGCTCTTCCCACATTTGTGGGGAGAAATGAAAAATGAGGGTTCCCATTCCAGAAAGAGGCAGCCACACTTAGCAACCTAGAAAACAAGAACGGTCCAGTCTGTTGTTTTCAGACACTTTGCTCTTTATAGCAACATAATGTTTAGCTACCATGACCTGTTAAATTCTTTCTGTGCCAGAAGTGGGGATTCATTGAAATATGCAATTGAACTTTATTTTTATTTTATTTCTCCCTGTCCCTTCAACACACCCTGAATCCTAAAGTAGTCAAGCAAAACTCATGTTCAATAGGCTTCAGAGTATATGAAAATGGCTGCTTTGGCAAAAGAATCTAACTACAACAAGCACATAAAGAGACACTCTCTATTATGACGCTAAATTTATTCCTAGACTATACTGAAAAGCCATGATTACTCAGGGATTTTTGGAATTCATGGCCAATGTGAAAAGAGGGCTTATTGCTTGGTTATATATAGAGTGATCATACAATTCATCCAAATTTGAACTTCTTTAAGAAGAAAAGAGAATGCCAGTTGGACTAGTTGTGGGTTAAACAGGCATTAACTTGGAATTCCTGGATAAGCTGTGAATTTTGGTCTTGCTGTTTTTTTGTAATTTTACCGCCAAGAGAGGATGAAGAGTTTTTTGCCAAATAAAAAATTTTAGATGCCACCTTGCAAGATTATTCACATCCCGGGTTGATGTTTGGTTTGCTCAAAAGAAGATAATAGTTTGCTCAAATTTGGAGCAAAATCAAACAGAAAATATAATTCATTGCCACTGACTCCAATTATTTCAACTTTGCATAGATGAAAAGTATGTAAAATTCTTTTCTATACTTATTATCTGCTCCAAAATTAATAAGGTTTTTAAAAAATTAAAACAGTATTATCCTCTCTCCCTACAACTATGTATAGGAGTCTTATATGATTTTCTCTAAAAATCAGGGTCTTAAAAAACAAGTTTAAAATAAAGTTTTCTTAAAACCAAGGAAGCCAGAGGCCATTATCCTTAGCAAATTAACACAGGAATAGAAAACCAAATACTGTATGTTCTCACTCATAAATGGGAGTTAAATGAGAATGCATAGAGGGGAACTACAGACATGAGGGCCTATTTGAGGGTGAAGGGTAGGAGGAAGGAGAGGATCAGAAGAAATAACTAATGAGTAGTAGGCTTAATACCTGAGAGATGAAATAATCTATACCACAAGCCCCTATGACACAAGTTTACCTATGTAACAAACCTGCACGTGTATTCCTGAACTTAAAATCAAAGTTAAATTAAAAAAAAAAAAGGTCTCTGTTTTAATTATATTGTCTGTATTTCCAATCAGTATGGTGACTGATATGATTAAAAAATCCACATATATTATCATAAGGATTAATGAGTTAATGATTGAGAGTGGTATTGGCAAATTGAGAGAGGCTTGAACTGGCACACGCTTTGTGAAAAAAAAGACTGCACAGAGAAACTCACAAATACTCCTCTCATCATATCTTAGTTTAATTCATCTTTTTATAAACAGCTGGAAAATTCTGGTATAAAATGCCAAGATTTTATCACAATGCTTAAAGAATCAACATAATAGATCCATAAAGTCTTCTGGGATTCAGCTAGTAGACCAATTTATTTGATGGCAACAACTGCAATAATTTTCAATGACCACATATAATTCTCATATGTGATTTTCCTACTCCAGCATATTGGGCCCATCTGTGACTATGGCAGGGAGTCCACAAGCAAGGTGGCAGGCTGTCAGCTATTTGGCATAGGTGGGGAGAGAAAAGATAGGGGAGCAGAGCTAATAGAACCTTTGCTAGTAGCTAAAGACCACCAAGCCATGCCAAGTCCTTCCATGTGAGTCTGCTCAGTTTCAAATCTCTTTAATCCATTTGTGACCATTAACACAGAGAAACTAATGAAAACTAGGGAAAAAATGATCAAAGCCAGAAAATAAGAGAACATGAGGAAATTTAGAGTTGTTTAGCTTGGAGAAGAAACAGAAAAGACATAGCAAAGACTTGGAACCAACTCAAATGCCCATCAATGATAGACTGGATAAAGAAAATGTGGCAAATATACACCATGGAATACTATGCAGCCATAAAAAAGGACGAGTTCATGTCCTTTGCAGGGACATGGATGAAGCTAGAAGCCATCATTCTTAG